>JAMKPZ010000850.1:0-39183 GCA_024699675.1 Amphibolis antarctica | reverse complement strand
TCCTCACAAGTTTGCTCGGGGGGTCAGAGATAATGAATAGAGTAGTGCCCGGTTTTGAGGACTTTGATGGGATGTCAAGCCCTAGGACTTAGCGAAAAAGGGAGGAGTGGGTATCGGCAAATGGGTCCCGACACCTGGTTGTATTAGCGAACTTCGATGGGTTGCCAAGCCTTGAAGAGAGGGGATACTTGGGCAATCACAACAAGCCAGGTATAGGACTGCCAACAGCCAACGGAATCCTAAAATCTACCCTTCCCCTGTATAGGAGTCTGTATGCTTTTAGGACTTAGCTACACGTAACTTTTTTCTTTTTTTCCTTTTCCTTTTTCTCTTCTTTTTTTTTTCGTTGAAGGACTCTAGCCACTGACCTTTTTTCTTCTTCATTTTTCTTTTTCTTTTTTTCGTTTTCTTCCTTTTGCTATTCTTTTTCTTTACAAAATAGAAGATGGAAATAAAACTAAATTGAAAATGCTATTAGCCCTCCCCACATGTTGTTGGCAAGAGAATAACCTGATGGTGTCGCGACTAGGTCCAAGGGGGATACCTTACCTAGAGGGAGCCAAATTTTGTGATCTCCCTCATTGTCAGGTGGCACTCAGGCTAGGTAAAAGAGGGAACTTGGATACTCATTCAGTGGGAAGTGATCTCCCATCGGCATTTTGTAACTGCTCAGAATCAGCAAGAACCATGGAGATAAGGACAAACCTAGATGACTCACTATGTTTCGCCTTGATGCCATCGGAGTTAAAAAGTTTGGGTGCTCAGGTTTTTAGTGAAGTAACCCGGTTGTATGTGGTAATAGTCATAGGGTCGGTAGTTCGTCCTTGAGGTCAGGATAGCACTTCTTGAGCTGGATGTGCCGCCTACTACTGTAAATTGTTCTCATCCCTGGCCGTGGATGTGACTACTAGGTAAGGATGATGTGACAGTCAGTGGAAGGCTGGTTGGGTGGTGGAGACTGTAAGGCATTGGGGAAATAGGTTGTGAATGGGGGTCAGGTCGTTTGCCGGCATCCTGGTGTTACTTCCAGTGGATGGTGACTTGCCTATCATGCATGCACAGTGTGACGTGTGAGTTCTAGGAGAGGATTCATTGGGGGACAGGGAGCATACCTGTTGGGAGCTGGCCTCTCGATTAGCTGGTGGAGAGCCGGTCGGAGACGTCAATGGTCGGCCTGTCTGAAGGCGACGGCCGCGATGTGCTTTGGTTGCACTGTTTATGGGTAGAACTTCTTCAATTGTGATAGGTTGACCAAACCGAACTCCTCTTGTATGGCTTCATTGAAGAGGTAGGTGGCTCCCCCACTGAGGGCCTTGGTGACAATGTAAGGCCAACACCAATTTGGGGAGAACTTTCCAATAGAGCCAGCTGGGAAGGTGGCTTGGAGGACCAAGTCACCCGGTGCGAGGAGCCAGGGACAGACCTTCTTTCTGTAAGCCCTTGCCATTTTCTATTGATAGCTCTAGGCATGATCAAATGCCCTCAACCTTCTCTCATCCAAGAGATCTAGCTGTAGTAGACGTGATTCTGACCATTGGTCATCAAAGTCTGTTCCCTCCTTGAGGATGCACAGGGATGGAAGCTCCATTTCAATCGGCAGTACAATTTCTGACCCATAAACTAGCAAATATGGTGTTGCTCCGGTGGTGGTTCGCAAGGACGTCTGGTAAGCCCAAAGTGTGTATGAGAGATGGTCATGCTAGTCCTTGTGCGTCCGAACCATCTTCTTGAGGATCCGGACCAATGTCTTGTTGGCCACTTCAACCACCTTGTTCATCTGTGGCCTGAAGGGGGACGCCCTTAGGTGGTAGATGCAGCACTTCTTGAGGTAGTCTGTGACCTGCTTAGCTATAAAATTGGTGCCATTGTCGATTACTACTTCGAAGGGTATGCCATACCGGGTGATGATGTGGTTATGCAGAAACTTCAGGGTGGCAATTGCCGTGACAGTTTTGTAGGATGTCGCTTCCACCCACTTGGTGAAGTAATCTATGGCCACCAGTATGTATCGGTGTCCATTGGTGGCTGTCGGCTTGACTTCACCTACCACATCCAAGGCCGACATAGAGAATGGCCAAGGGGAAGACATGTTGTGTAGTTCTCTGGGGGGCACGTGGATGAGATTTCCATGAATCTGGCATTGGTGACAATGATGGACGTAGGTTGTGTAGTGTACCTCCATTGTGCTCCAGTAGTAGCCTTGTAGCATGATCTTCTTTGCTAGGAGGATCCTGCTCATTTGGGATCCGCAAACACCTTCATGGATTTCCTACATAACAGTATGCGCCTCGGGCTGGGTCACACACCAAAGAAGAGTCTGGTTGTAAGACCGCTTGTAGAGCTGTCCCCTGTTGAAGACGTAGCCGACTACTAGCTTGGACAACGTATGTCGATCTTGTGTGGTTTCTTTTGGTGGGAACTCCCCAGTTTCCAGGAATGTTTGTATGTCTAAGTACAAGGGGCAGTTTTCTTGTCGTGATTTCCCTAGGCAATCATTTGGGAACTCGGGGTCTACATTGTCTAGTCGGTCAAGTGGGGCTGGTTCTCTGCATGGGTAGACTGTCTACTAGGTGTTGGGGCGGCTAGCTGGATATAAAGCTGAGGTTCCAACGTCTGCCTGCCTGGGGACTTCCGTGAGGTGATAGACATCCTGACTTTGAGCCGGCTGGTGGAGCATTGTGACTTCTATTGCTATGCTTCCACCTTCCACAACCGTTACCCATGACACCAGGACGGCCAAAGTATCTACGTACAGGTTGTGTTTATGGTTGACATGCTGGAAGTGGATGAACCAAAAGCTTTTTGCGAAATGTAGTACAAGTTCTTGATATGGTTGAAGCTTGGGGTCTTAGGTCCTTCATCTGTTGAGAGTATGGGAGATCACCAGCATAGCATCGCCAAATACATGCAGATGCGTGACTTGGTGTTCTAGTGCGAGTCACAGTCTGTTGACTCCATGCTTAAATCGAAGGATCGGGGGACCAGCCGGCCTACCGCCGACAAACCAGTAAGAAGAACCGATGGCCTGCTCCCCCAAAACCCATACTTAAACGTATGGATCGGGGGACCAGCCAGCCTACCGTTGGAAAACCGGTAAGAAGAACCAATGGCTGGCTCCCCCAAAACCCATACTTAAACGTATGGATTGAGGGACCAGCCAGCCAGCTGCCGGCAAACCGGTAAGAAGAATCGGTGGCCGGCTCCCCCAAAACCCATACTTAAACGTATGGATCGGGGGACCAGCTGGTCAGCCACCAGCAAACTGGTAGAAGAACTTGTGGCCGGATAGAACTAACCAGCATGCGCTTGCCATGTAGCGACTGCCGGTTAACTACCTAGAAAGGTAAGGCAAATCAATTAGAGGGATACGACGAGATTTAATCACTTAAATCTCACAATCAATCAATCACGGGGATCGCGTGATTAACCAAGACATGTGCCGCCTTCCATCTTCGGGTCACCCCAAAGAAGGAAGGTAAACCCTTATAAAAAGAGGGCTCCCCCCTCCTTTGAAAGCACGCTTTTTACCCTTTGGAGAAGACGTCGGTCGGAAGTTCTGAAGGAGGAGAGCCACTTGGAGCCCCGACACCCTCTCGCCACACCAGAGCGAGGACTTTTGATCCCTGCTGATGACTCCCTGCAGGTAAGCCCTTCCATCCTCATGATTTTACGTACGATTTAACAACGCTTTTCTCGAGCCCTGACCATGCTAGACCTTTCCCAAATGAGGAAAAGGTCGGAGGACAGGCCCTGGCATCATTCCTTCGGAGGTACGTCTGAAGGTGCCGGCAGCTGCCCTCCCGACTGGGTGAATCCATCCGGCACGGTCGAGTCTGTTCGGTCACGATCCTTCTTTGAGATCGTTTTACGTAGAAACTTGTATTTTCCTCAATGGGTTTTATGCGTTTTATCCGATTTCTGCATGTTTTTCCCGAGATGTGTAAGTCTACCCTCCCGATGCCCTGGAAAGGTTTTCAGGATGACGCCACCAGCATGCATCTTTGTCGGCGGCGGCCCTTCGGGTGTATGAACACATACAACCCAGCAGTTCCCATTTTCCCAGGAGGCGTAAGTCTACCCTCCCAGGGCCCTGGAAAGGTTTACAGGATGACGCCGCCAGCAAGGATGCATGCTGGCGGCGGCCGTTCGTGTGTACGAACATGTACGACCCCAACGGTCCCCATCTTCCCGGGAGGTGTAAGTCTACCCTCCCAATGCCCCAGAAAGGTTTCCAGGATGACGCCACCAGCATGCATCCTTGCTGCCAGCGGCCGTTCGGGTGTACGAACATGTACGACTCCAACGGTCCTCGTTTGTCCGGGAGGCGTAAGTCTACCCTCCCGATGCCCCGGAAAGGTTTCTGGGATGACGCCACCAGCATGCGTCCTTGCCGGCGGTGGCCGTTCGGGCATATGAGCATGTACAACCCGGCGATCCCTGATCTTCGGGAGGAGCAAAGCTACCCTCCCGATGCCTTAGGAAGGCTTCCGGGATGAGGCCGCCGGCATGCACCCTTGCCGGCCCTGGCCGAATTGGGTAGACGAGCTCTTGTCCCCAGTAGGAGAGGTGGCATGCTACATGGCAGCCGGTACCGTTACTCGGAAATCTGGTGTTCCAGCCAGCCCCCTCAACAGGCTTTCAGCTCTTCAGCTGAACAGTCCGCAAGGGGGATTGCCATGTCTTTCTCTCTCCCCTTTATCACCAGATCTCGTACGAATCCTAACATTGGTTGATCTTCCCTTACTTCCACCGGAAGGAATAAGGCTATTCCTCTCGATACCCTGGAAATTTTTCCAGGATGGGGCCATGTGTGGCCAGACTGACTTTTGTAGTTTTTCATATTTTGAGCCAGAGAGAGGCCGGGATTGCCTGGGCTATCTGGGGGTGCCTAACACCTTCCCCAACAGTACCTTGAGCCCCATATCCAGTTCTCCTACATTTCGTATATCGTTACTCAATTTTATGTCATTCTCGTAGTTTTACTGTTTCGATGGTGGAAGGACACTTTCCCATCCTGTTTTCCGTGTTTTCTACCCAAAATAAGGTGGCGACTCCATTCAATGAGCCATCTGGCCCACGTGGTAATGCGCTCACATAAACACCTTTCAATTCTCTATACCTCTGTCCATCCGTCGGCGGGGCCGGCGGAAACCCATGGGCTTCCGGGTGATAGCCGGATGAAAGAGAGGGTATAGATTTTTGGCGACTCTGCTGGGGAGACTCGTTGTGTTTTATCGATTAAGTGACTCAAACTCTCGCTCGTACGGCTCTTTTGTAGTTAGTCTTTTCTTTCTCCATTTGGATTTTTAACGTACTTGTCGCATTTGCTAAGCGAAGCCGCTTTCAAATGCATCAAACCATATCACCCTTCTTTGGTATCCCTGCAGATCTTTGTAGACCCTTGTAGATCCCCCACGCAGATTCTCCTCGCGGACTTCTACCACTTGCAAGTTTTGGACCCCGCTGTCTCCCCCTGTCCAGACCTGCTTGTAAGCAAGAGCCATGGCCACCAGTTCAGCTGCGGCATCCGGATCTTCCCCTTCTGTCACTGCGGCAACCTCTGTGCCACTGTCTGTCGTCTTCGACCCACCGCCACCGGTTGTCACCCAGACGAATTTCACACGACCGATCGCCATGCCTGCTGGAACCATGGAGCAAACAAGGGCGCCAGACCTGTCTGTGGCCGTGGCATTCGACAATGCCATGGTGCTGCATCCTACGCCGTTCGCTTCTCCAGCCGCTGAAACTGAAGGTAACTGGCCAGCTCCCACATGGAACACCGGCCCGTCCTACTAGCCGCCCTCAAACACCGAGGGCATAGGAAGGGCCGACACCTTCTTGCCACCTCGACCGGGACACTTCGACCAGACCCTTCTGGCTCACCAGTTGGCACGCTACCAACAGCAAGGGATTGGTTCAGTAACCCCACCTAGGCCAACCATCTGTGTACCGAAGAGGCCACACACTGATGAGTATGACATCATCACCACTCCTGTTGCAGGCCCATTCTTCTAGCCGCCACTACTGCCACCCCGATGCCGGACTTGCAAGGACAACCATTGCAGAGGATAGCCGAACTGGAGGCATCCTTCCGGAGCATGAGTTTCGGCCCACTAGAATCCTCCTGTGCCTTCCAAAACCTCTGTTTCTATCCAGAGGCAACACTCCCTCCTGACTTCAAGATGCCCGAACTAGTCAAATACAACGGGCACGGTGACCCTCGTGCACACCTCTGGGCCTTCTATGGAGACATGGCGGCATTGCAACACAAGGAGAAGCTCCTCATCTGGCTATTCGAAATGTCCCTCCAAGGACCTGCACTTTCTCAGTACATGTCTTTGGATTTGATGAAAATCTACACCTAGGAATAGCTGGCGTACATGTTTCAGGAGTAGTACGCATACAGCTTGGACTTGGCACCAAAGTTGGAAGATCTCCGTTACCTCTGCCAACGTGAGAACGAGCCATTCAGTGGCTATGTCGGCAGGTGGCGGGCCCTGGTATCCGAAATTCGAGACAAACCCACTGAGGAAGACTCTCTGGACATAATTGTATAGGGTGCTCAGCCGTCACTAGCAGCACTCTTGTGTATCCAGTCGTACTCAACCTTCTCTCAACTAATCAAAGCTGGCAGCCGCTTGGAAGGGTTCCTGAAATTAGGGAGATTCTCAGCCCTTCCATTTGGGGCTAACCCTGGGGGAAACATACGTCCTCGGTCGCCAGCCACGGGCGACAACACGTGAAACAATCGCAGCCCCTAGAGGAATGACAATGCATGGCCGTCACCCATGACCATTGTGGCGGCCGCGCCTCCACCATACCAGCCGTAGTAGGTATACGCCCCGGCCCAGGAATACCATTCGCCGGTAATCACCCCGGTTCAGCAGCCAGTCTACACCACCCAGGCAGCCCCAAACCAATAGCCTTAGAGGCCCAAGGCTCTGCACCCGGTAGCCGCATCCGAGCTATTGGCTCACCGGAAATGGCAGGCAACACCCCTGACATCCTCTCAACAGAGAAACCAGGGGCAAAACGGAGGTCAAACAGGTGTTAACCATCGGCATGCATCCTTGCCAATGCCAGCATGCCGAGTGTATGAGTATGTACACCTGCACAGTTCCCCCTTTACTGGGAGGAGAGAAGCTGCCCTCCCGATGCCCTGGAAAGACTTTCGGGATGAGGCCGTCGGTACGCATCCTTGCCGACGCCACCCACCCGAGTGTATTAGTATGTACACCCGCACGGTTTCCCTTTACTAGGAAGAGCAAAGCTGCCCTCCCGATGCCCTGGAAAGTTTTTTAGGATGAGGCCATCGGTAAGAGTCCTTGCCGGCCCTAGCCAAACTGGGTGCATGAACCTTTGTCCCCAGTAGGTGAGGCAGAATGTTAGGTGGATGCCAGTCCCCTTACCCGGCAGTCCGACATTCTAGCCAACTAGCTCACCAGACCTCCGGCTCTTCAGCTAATGGTCCATAATGGTGACCACCATGCCTTTCTCTCCCCTTTTCTCGCCGGATCCCGTGTGAATCCTCGCATTGGTGGATTTTCACTTGCTTTACCGGAAGGAATAAGACTATTCCTCTTGATGCCCTGGTGAATCCTCCAAGATAAGGTTGTTGGCATGCATCGTTGCCGATGTTGGCCGTCCGAGTGTATGAGTATGTATACCCGCACGGTCCCCGTTTACCGAGAGGAGCAAAGTTGCCCTCCCGATGCCCTGAAAAGTCTTCCAGAATGAGGCCTGTTTGGCCAAGCTAACTATTGTTGTATTCCATTTTTAGAGCTAGAGAGAGGTCGGTATTACCTGGGTTGTCTGGGGGTGCCTACCCCAATAGTACGTTGAGTCCCGTATCCAGTTCTCTCATTTTCGGCATAGTTTTACCCGATTTTACATCATTTCTACGGTTTTTTCCATTTTGACGACGGAAGGATACTTCCCCATTTGGTTTTCCTTGCTTTCTACTCAAAAATAAGGTGGCAACTCCATTTAATGAGCCATCCATCCCACGTGGTGATGTGCTCCCATAATCACCTTTCAATTCTCTATACCTTAGCCCATCCACTAGCTCTACTAGCGGAACCCCATGGGCTTCTGGGTGACAGCCGGATGAAAGAGACGGTACAGGCCTCAATGGGTAATCGGGATTGTGTACTGGCTTATGGCTCAATGGCCACGTACTTCACCCTGAAACTTAGTCTCGGCCGAGTGGGGACATGGTACTAAGCTTTACCCTACGACCGTCGTAACCTTATGGACTTTACTTTACGCTCAGTCGTAACCTTACAGGCTTTACTCTATGCCCGACCATAACTTTACGAGCTTTACTCTACGGCCTACTGTAACATTACGGACTTTACCTTACGCCCTGCTTGGAAATGGTACTTCCGTTTGGGAAAGCCTTATATTCGCGGTAGTTCCGTTTGGCTGATGGAACTGTTGCGAAGAATTGCCAAGTGCTGGTGGGAGTTCTGTCTTGGGTGCGGAACTACTGTCCGTTCTTCTCTCCTTTGGGGGGCGGTGGGCGTGCTACTAGGTACCTACAGATTGGCTACCAACTGCTTGTGGGTCGGCAACTGTGTTCTTCCACCGAGTCCTTCGAAGGGATGAAGGGGAGTCTTTCTTGCCCAAGGAAGAGTCGAGGAACTGGTAGCTCGAGTGATGTACCGACGTGCCGGTTGGTTGCCAGGTGCTTTACTCGGTAGCCAGATAGGTGTTAAGCATGGGGGTCAACAGAATGCCCCTCCCTAAGCAAGGTTGTATGACCTTGGTGGAAGCAAACCGACATCCTAGGGTTGAATGAACCACCCCCACCCCCCATGTGTTGGTGATGGATAGAGCAGGGTTTCAAAGGAGTATACCTTGTGAACACCCGTTGCTCGTTAAGAGGGAGACTTTCCTAGAAGGTGCTTCACGAGAAACCTGGAGGGGTCTAGAGAGGATTCACTCTAAACTGGAAATGCCAGACTTACACTCTCGAAGGATTCATCAAGAGTTTCCTAAGCGCTCCTCGTTACCTCATGCAGATGAGAAGGGAATGGGCATGGACTTACACTCTCGGTAACTTAACCGAGGGCTGCCAAAAGGGTGTTGACTTACACTTCTGGTCACCTAACCGAAAGTCACCTTAAAGGGGTCAGACTTACACTTTCGGTCGCCTAACAGGAAGATGCCTTGGAGGGATATGGACTTATACTTCTGGTCGCCTAATCGGAAGATGCCTTGGGAGATATGGACTTACACTTCTAGTTGCCTAATCAGAAGATGCCTAGAACGAGGTCGAACTTACACTTCCGGTTGCCTAACTAGAAGACACCATAACGGGGTCGAACTTACACTTTCGGTCACCTAACTGGAAGAGACCTAGGGGTGCTGGCTGGTGGGGTGGTCAAGTTAGGAAAGTACTATCGGTTATTAACCAGCATGTATAAATCGAGTGCAGGCACTTGTCATGTCACGTCCAATAGCATTTCGGCTATAAAATGGGTGCTAGGGTACTTGCGTTCTTCGCCTTTCTTGTGAGCTAGGGATAAGGTCTTTTTTGCTTCTTCGTTCTTTCCATCCTCTAGTCAGCGGTGACATCTCCCCTTCCTTCTTTCCTATTCTGCTTCTTCACTTCTTCATCTTCCTCTCGGCTTCCTCATCTTCTTCGCTTTGTCTTCTTCTCTAATGCCTTGGACGAAGCACGTCACGAGACATGTTCAGTGGATGGCCACCACCCCACTCGATCCAATGTGACAGTGGATGGAGACCTTGCCACCTACGCTGAAAGATCTCTTGGCGGAAGAACTCATCTGCCTCGATCGGGCGGAGTCCTTCCAGTTGTAGGTTTCTTACCTGTTGATGGATGGGGGCTGCGATCCTTCTTCTGTTGACGTCTTTTCCCAAATGTGGCTATTTGAGTGGCATGGGGACTATGAGGGGTCCTATTTTTGGGCATCAGAGGAAGGTGCGGGAGACGAAGAGTTGGAAAAGGCTCCTCGTGGGGGCTTGTGGCAGAGGATTCACCAAAAGATGTTGGTTGGGAGACAGTGACTCCAGCCAATGTCTTCGACATGCCATCGGGGGAGCCTGATGATGTGGGTTTGAATGCTAAGTCCGTCCGACTGGCCCTCCCTTGGCATTAGAGGGCCGTCGGGGCCTATGAGGTGGTTGTTGAGGGCGTCTCCCCACTCGATGTCATCTGTGAGCTCCTCCTCCCTGTGGACAACTACCTACAAGGAAAGGGGATTTTATATGGCAGGTTGGCTAACTTCGACCGGTTGCTAGAGGTGGAGCGGTTGTTCGCCGCACAGGGGTTGCTTCGATTTGTGTGTGATGTTTGCCGGGTGGAGACTATTCTAGGCTTGGTTGCTGAGATGTACTCCAACCTATTTGAGGTGGAGTCACAACTCATGTTGGGCTTCCGGAAGGTGCTGGCTGCGCTATCCGACGTACTCCTGCTTGAGGTGCTCAGCCTTTGGTCTTTTGGGTTGGATGTCTTCACTCCCCTTCAAAGCACCCCGTGGAGTGTTGCCAACATCAATGCGGCAGTTGCAGTGGATGCTGGGTTGGACCGGTAGGTGGTCAAGACTCGTGACCTTAACATGGTCGCCCACCTCATCTCTTTCATCCTAAACAACATGGTCCTGTCGAAAGAGGGACACTGGGAAGAGCTAAGTGTGGCAACTTACCTTGCGACTTTCATGGTGGTAAATGGGCACTAGGTGAATTGGGCGGTGGTGGTCCAACAGTAGATGCGGGGCGTCATCAACCCCGAGCGGTGGCCCCCTAGCCAGCTGTTGTTTGGGGAGGCCTTGGTCGAGCTGGCTGGCTTCCTACACATCTCGACCGGCGACTAGTAGTGGATGAGGCTTTTGACCCAGCCCATTACAGCAATGGACCTGGGTCACTACAAGAGGCTCTGTTCCAAGCGTGCTGACTCATTTACCAGGTCTTCTACTGAGCCATTTGTCCTCGACTACTTGTCCTCGACCGGCGACCGTCTACTGGACGTCGCTCGACTACTTCCACCGCTACTTGTCCTTTCCTAGGTAGTGCCCTTGGCACCAGCATGGTTGTCGGTGCCTCATCTGCAGAGACCCTCCTATCCTCCATGGGCCATTGCCTACGGACGGCGATGGACCGCCTAACCACTTGTGACGACATCATCCTGCGAGTGATGTCTTGCGAAGATTAGCTGGTGGGGTTGCTCGAGCGGATGGAAGCTCGGGAGGTTGAGCAGGAGCATCATAGGGCCGAGTGGAGAGAAAAACTTTGGAGGGACAGTGATGCTGACTGACCTGTTATAACCCTGCACTTTTTCTGCAATAGCACAATTCTATTCATAATGTAATCTCCTTTTTTTTAAAAAAAAAAAAACTTGTTTCCTGTGTGGACGATACATGTATGAATACTTTGATAGTGTGTGCATGATAGTGAAGTGCCAACGAGTGAGATGAAGAGGGTGGTTGCGACGCGGCAGGGATGCCAGTTACTAGCGTATAGCCAGGTTGCTGTAGCAACAACCTGTTGATGGAACTGGGGGACACGTCGTTCTCATTCTTCGATTAGTCTTACCTCCATGTGACACAATGTTTTAGCTAGGTCACCATAGCGACGACCAGTTGTCTGAGTTGGGTGGTGCGCGACTGTGCCTCCTTCGTTCTTTTGAAGAATAGTTAGCGTCTTGCAACCGAGGTGCCGGCTGTCTATGGGTAACTGAATCTCAGAAGCAGTTGTCGGCTAATTGAGCCAGCTCACTTATTCACCTGCATGCTTTGTTCAAACGTTAATTACCCTAGGTGGGGAGGAGGTGTTGTCCCCTCCCCTTGTCTATCCATGCGAGTGGTAAAGCATGTGAAGGTGTTGGATGATCTATTGTGGCCCATCCTCCTGTATTCTGCCCCATTGGTGTTGTGTTCCAACCACTTTTTGCAATCCATTTTTGATAATATATGTGCTCGAAATATTTTAATTTCATTGCAAGTGCACGGGTTCAGATATAGTTAGTGTGCAAGTACGGGTTTGTCCATAGGGATTAGTTTTGCTTGGTGTTTAGCTAAATTGGTGTATTCAATTAGTGGAACAAGTAATTATATTTCTTTTAAGCAACATCACAATTGCTTTGTTCTAATTAACTGCTAGGATGCTCTTTAAATACTTATTGCATTGTACCTTCCAGAGAATTTTTCATTAACTTTAATTTCTTCACCACTTAGAATATTTTGATTTTAAAAGTAGTCTTTTAATAAATGATTTGAATTTTGCATTGAAAGACTCTATCTAATGAGTTTTACTTCCAAATATTTAATTTCTCTTACGTCTTAAGATTATACACTTTCAGTTTGCATAAAATTTGTCATTTTGCGTAGAGAGGGCACTTAACCCTCGAGGTAACTCATGGGTAGACGTCCTTACCCTTGAACTTACCAGAGGGTTGTGCGATAAATGTGAGTTTCAGATGTTTAAACAATACGATTTGAATTAGCTGAAACTTCTAAGAGTTGAAGACTTATATTTTTGGTTTTTGGTCTTTTTAGATATTTTAAAACACAACAAACAACACAATGCATAAAACACAACAAAGTACAAATAACTTGTAAAAATAAAATGCAACATTCAACATTACAATAAACCTAAAAATGGGTGTTTGTAAAATGGGTGTTTGTAAATTCGAGTGTAAATATAAAGGCAAAGTAAAAATAAAAGAAAAGGAAAAGGAAAAGGAACACCTAATGTTTCACTGTAATTCCTCCCTTCAAAACTTGCTCAAGCTGAGAACTTCTCTTTGTTTTTACTTCTAGTCTACCAGGTCGTCAATCTGGCAAGCCTTCATTTCGACCTTGCAGTGAGATTTTGGGGCATCAATCCGCAATTACACCAAGGAATAGAGGAGGAAGCAGCCAGTGTCGAGAGTCTCTCCTTCAAGGATATGCTCAGGTTTAGAAAAGAATAGAAAACACACTATGTGAGTGGTTGGAGAAGAGGAGGTCGTCAATCTCCTCTCAGAATAAGTGAGTGGGTGAAAGGTGGAAGATGGAGAAGGTAGAGAATGCCCTGTGAATGGTGCCCCAAATGAAGAGGAGGGGGAGGGTTAGTTTCATGGCTACGAGACTATTTTATAGATGGGAGGAGTGGCAGTTCAGTAGTTAACAAGGGCATGGTGCACATTCGGATGTGTGAGATTGTTCCATGCAAGCCATTTCTTCAACCTGTCCATCCACGTTCTTCACAGTTAAGCTCTAGCTAAATTAATATTTAATTCTACCTTGATATGTATTTCCTACAGTTACTTAAGAAATACCTTTTGTAAAGTGTATCATATTACAGGAGAAATAATTCATAACATTTAGATCTTAACTATAATCGCAACTACTTTTATATCAATGAAATTCATTACACAGAACAAATAGGGTACAAGTCTGAGGGTAAACCAGTTTACCCTCGTGTAAGTTCATGGGTAAACCCTTAACACTCGTAGAATGGTCTGAGGGTAAACAGCTTAACCCATGGATAAGTTTGTGGGTAAACAACTTAACCCACAGACTTTGCACTTAGACATAAATCACGATTTTTTTCTATGGATTAATCACTTTATCAGCAACCTAAAGAGTCAATTATCAATCATTCATTCCTTTCTCAATAGGTAATCAACACAAACATAATTAACAACTCAAAACTTAATTCATGCATCATTTAAGTGAATAAACGTGCATAATGCTCAAAAGTATAGTTAACCTTGTAATCATTATAATTCAATGCAAAATGCAACTAAAACTCATTAAAACACATGAATTAATATCAATAAAATGTACACTTTTGAGTTTGAACATGTTGTAAAGGTGGTGGATGACAAGTTTGTTTGCCAAGATTGGACGGGCTAAGATCAAGGCACGTAGGAGGTGATGAGGGATTTGAATTGGCTTCCTGTGATAGAGTTTGTGCAAGGTGGCTGTTCTAGCTCAATGGTGCTATCTGAACCTATCAGGGAATGAAAGGTGGCTCACCTCACAACAAAAAGGACCGTTGGACTTTTATATAGGAGAAGCCGATAGGCTATGTTCCTTGGTCCAGCGGAAGCGACACTAAGGCAACAAGGATAGGTCCAAAGGAGAGATCCTGAGGCTATCCCTGTACCCATGGCTATGCTGATTCATCCTCACAAGTTCGCTCCGGGGTGAAGAGATAAGAGGATAGAATGATGTGGGTTCCAGAAACGTGGGCATCAGAACACAGTGGTGGAAGCGACTTTTAGCAGGATGCCAAGCCTAGTGTTGCTGAGGATGCAGTTGCCAGTGGGTCTTGTGTGAGGGATGCCAAGCCTAGTGTTGCTGAGGATGCAGCTACCAGGGGGTCTTGTGTGTGGGATGCCAAGCCCTATTTTGATGACTTCGTTGGGATGTCAAGCCCTCACACAAGGGAAAATTGGAGATGTAGGTGTCAGTAAATGGGTTTCGACACCCGGTTGTGGTGGTTGACTTTGATGGGTTGCCAAGCCCTGAAAAGAGGGGAGTACTTGGTTGATTGCAACAAGTCGGGTATAGGATTGCCAACAACTGGTGGAATCCTAAAGTCTACCCTTCCCCTACACAGGAGTCCATCAATTTTTAGGACTCAGCAACAAGTAACTCTTATTTTCTTTTCTTTTTCTTTTCTCTCTTTTTTTCCTTTTTCCTTTTTCATTTTTTTTTCTTTTCCATTAAGGAAGAAAGCGAGCCATTGACTTTTCTTCTTCTTCACTTCTTTCTCTTTTTTTTTGTTTTCTTCCTTTTACTGTTTTTTTTTTTTTTTCTTTACAAAATGGAAGATACAAATAAAAATTGAATAGAAAATGGTATTAGCCTTGCCTACGTGCTGTTGGCAAGCTTAGTAACCCAATGGTGTTGCGACCGGGTCCATGGGGATACCTTACCTAGAGGGAGTTAGAGTTGGAGATCTCCCTCATTGTCGGGTGGCACTTGGGCTAGGTAAAAATAGGGAACTTGGATGCTTACTTGGGGGAGAAGCAATCTCCCACCACTATTTAGTAAACACTCAGAATCAGCAAGAACCATAGAGATAGGGACAAACCTAGATTACTCACTCTGTTTTGCCTTGATGCCGTCAGAGTTGAAAAGTTTGGGTGCTCGGGTTTTTGTGTGGTAGCCTGGTTGTGTGTGGTAACACTCTTGGGGTCGGTGGTTCATCCCTGAGGTCTAGATAGCACTTCTTGAGTCGGATGTGCCACCTTTTGCTGCAAATTGTTCTCACTGTTGGCTGTGGGTGTGGCTTCCAAATACGGATGACGCGGATGCCGGCTAAGGGCCGATAGGGTGATGGAGTCCATCTGGTGGTATGGCAACAGGCTATGGATGGGAGCCAGGTCATTTGTCGGCATTCAGGTTTTAGAGGGTGGCATTCGGTGGATGGAGACTTGGAAGCTCGCGGGGTTGTGAAGGAGAGGGAAAGGGTGTTTTCTAGTAGATCAGGACCTGGAACCTATGTCGACTCTCAGGGATGGAGGCGTCGCTGGCCTTATCAACCCCTTTCCTTTCCAACATCGATGTGATGGGATGAACCAAAGGATGGACCTGCTTATTGTGCGTGTGAGGTGCGATGTGCGAGTCATAGAAAGGAGTTATCGAGGGAAGGGGAGCGTACCTGTCTGGTGTTGGCCTCTTGGTTTGTTGGGAGAGTGCCAGTTGGATACGTTAGTAGGTCAGAGTATGTTCTGGTCGAGGATGAGACGTGCTTATCGTGTTCGCCTATTTGAGGTGTGAGGCCCTTGAGCTTCGCCTACAACTCTGGCTACCTTGCACATGAAGAGGGGGAGGGGCAGAATGCCCCTAGTTCTGCCTTGAGATGTTGCTCTTCAGGAGGTGTGGGTGGATCACTGGATGGATGGGTTGGTGGCTAACTTTCCAGGAAGTGGAAACTAGAGAGAGTCCTTAATGAGGACGTGATGGGCTGGTCACGTTCACTTGTTCGAGTGAGTATGGCGGTGGAGAGGCAGAATGCCCCTAGTTCTGCCTCATGATGTTGGCCAGCATTCTGCTTGTAGAGGATGCCACTGAGATGGAGCAGGCTAGTTGACCCGGCTCCGCTGTGCAGCATCCATGTTGAAGGTTGTCGATGACTGGCTAATGGGACCAGCAATCGGATGATTCCCTGCTCTGGCCTGTGTTGGGTGAGAGACATGGTATGATTGCCAAGCCTTGGTTGACAAGGATGGGTTGCCAAGTTGGTGGCTGCTGAGTATGCAGCTGCTGGCATACTTATGTGTGGGATGCCAAGCCCTACTATTGTGTGAGGAGCTGGTTGACTCGGACGGATCACTGAGTCGTATGCTACTGAGGCCGCAGCTATCGGCGCACTTGTGCATGGGATGCGAAGCCCTGTGGTGACAACTTCGTTGGGTTGTCAAGCCCTTGGTGATGACTTCATTGGGTTGTCAAGCCCTTGGTGACAACTTCATTGGGTTGTTAAGCCCTTAGTGATGACTTCATTGGGTTGTCAAGCCCTTAGTGTCGACTTCGTTGGGTTGTCAAGCCCTTGGTGATGACTTCGTTGGGTTGTCAAGCCCTTAGTGATGACTTTGTTGGGTTGTCAAGCCCTTAGTGATGACTTCGTTGGGTTGTCAAGCCCTTAGTGATGACTTTGTTGGGTTGTCAAGCCCTTAGTCCCTTTATTAGGACTAATTGGTTTGTAGGCGTTAGTGGAGGGGTGGCCGGTGCTGGCAAGGTAGCCACCGGTGGAGTATGCTACCGCCGGTCGGAGGGTGGCTGGCCTGGCGCCCCTCGGGATGGAGATCCTCGTCTACTGTGGTCACGGTTGATAGACCTGGCCGAACCTTATGATAGCCATGCATGTGGACGACTGTTGCTGGAGTGGGGGTGGAGCTGAGGCAAGACTGCCACCTTGCCCTTGTGCTGCTTGAAGGTGGATGTAGCTGGAGTAATCAGTGGTGTCAAGGGCAGGGATGGTTGGCCCACTGGATGTACCTAGAGTGGTGCCTGGGCCACAGCTACTAAGGTGATTGCGCTGGCTGGTGTGCCAATCAGTGGAGGGAGATTGGCCGACAGGACCTTGGGGGCTGGGGCCACCCCAGGGATGGTTGCTCTAATTGGGGTAGTCGGTGAGTAGAGAATCACCTTAGGTCGGGTTGAGATAGCTATCCCAGTGCTCGACACCCTTGATGATGGGGGTCACTGCCTCATTGTACAGCTCACTAAGGTGGCCATGGGTGCCACTCGAACGAAGGGCCTTCTATTCCTTGAATCTGGGAGGATAGTGTTCACCCATGAGTTCTCCCCATGGTTTGAGAGGGTCTACTAGCTCAGCTTGGGAGATGTGGGAGGCTATTGAAGCTCGATGGTTCTTGAGTCGATGAGGCGTTGGATTGCCTACCTTAGCGTCATGTAGTGGTTGGTTGTGTGGCCAACAGATTGGTGGTACTCACAATACTGCTGTGAATTTTACTAGTGGGGAAGAATGGCCGGGGGTGGCCTGACAAGGGGGAGTGTGAGCAACATCTGTGCCCTGTGAAACACCTGGCTCAGTGGCTCTGAGAGTGGCATGTACTCCGTGGTGCGTAGCCGCTACACCTACATAGATGGTTGGCACTGTTGCTGCGGCTGTTGCACCTACACGGGTGGCTAGTGTTGTTGTTGTGGCTGCTGCACCTACACGGGTGGTTGGCGTTGTTAATGTAGCTACTGCTGGGTTGGGTGTTGTTGGTTAGCACTTGTTTGGTCCCCATTTTGCCCCTGATTCCTTCGACGAGAAGGTCCTGGGGAGGCCGCCTATTGCTGCTGGGGTGTAGGCGACATAAGGACAATGGTCGGTGGTGGAGCCCTAGGCCTCCAAGGCTGTTGATTTTGGGTTGGCCTGGCTAGGTAAACCGGGGTGATGGCTAGTGGACGGTACTCTTGGGCCAGAGCGTACACCTACTACAGTTGGTAAGGCAGGGGTGCGGCTCCCACCACTACAACGGGAGCTGGCTAACCGGTGTCATTCCTTTGGAAGCCGTGGTTGTTTCCTCCGTTGTTGCCTATCACTGGAGGCCTGGGATGGATGGTTCCTCCCATGTTGGCCCCAATGGGGAGGGCCGAGAATCTTCCAGACTTCAGATACCCCTCCAGGCAACTGCCAGCCTTGATCAGCTACGAGAAGGGGTCATGTAAGATTGAATGCATAGGAGCGCCCCTAGTGATGGTTGGGTGCCCTATACAATCATGTCTAGGGAATATTCTTCAGCTAGCTTGTCCAAGATTTGGGATGCCAGGGTCCTCCATTTGCCAACGTAGCCACTGAACGGCTTGTTCTCACATTAGTGGAGACTGTGGAGGTCTTCCAACTTGGGTGCTAGATCTAAGTTGAATACATACTATTCCTAGAACATGTATGCCAGCTACTCCCAGGTATATATCTTCGCCAGGTCCAAGGACATGTACCATGACAATGCGGGTCCTTGGAGGGATTTCTGGAATCGCAGGATGAGGAGCTTCTCCTCGTACTGCAACACCTTCATGTCCCTGCAGTAGGCCCGAAGATGTGCCCAGGGATCGTCGTGCTCGTTGTATTTGACTAGCTTGGGCATGTTGAAGTTAGGAGGTAGCATTGCCTCTGGATAGAAGTAGAGGTTCTAGAATGAGCAGGAGGGTTCCAGCAGGTCGGGCCTCGGGTTCCAGAAGGATGCCTCCAGCTTGGCTATCCTCTGAAGTAGTTGCCCCTACAGGTCCGACAGTGGGGCAGCAGCGGCAGCGATGGCCGATGGAGGTGGCACTTGGAAGAACTGACCTACCACAGGAGTGGTGACAACGTCGTACTCTTCCGTGTGTGGAATCTCTGGGACACAGACAGTTGGCCTAGGTGGGATGACTGAGCTAATCCCCTACTGTTGGAAGCGCACTAGCTGATGAGCCAGAAGAGTCTACTCGAAGTATCTCGGTTGGGGTGGCTAGTAGGTATTGTTACCCTCTGTGCCATCCAAGTTCGAGGGTAGCTGATCAGATGGGTTGACATTTTGCATGGGAACTGGCGTATCACCTATTGGAATCTGAGTTCTAGCAGTCAGAGAGGTGTGTAGTGGAGGATGCGGCACGAGATGAGCATCGAATGCCATAGCAGCAGACAGGTCGAGAGCCTGGGGTAGACCCACGGCTTCGACAGGCATGACGATCAGTTGGGTGAAGTTCGTCTTGGTGACAATAGGGGGCAACAGTGGTATGGAGGCTACCATGGTGACAAAGGGAGACGTCTTAGATGCAGCTGTGAAATCAGTTGCCATTACTCTCGCCTGTGAATGGGTCTGGACTGGGGGAGCTAGTAGGATTTGGAAGAGCTGTGAGCGAATTGCAAAGGGTTGCAGCTCGAAGAACTGCAAAGAAATTTGCAAGGGGAACCAAAGAAGGGTGAATTGGTTCGGTGCATTTGAAAGCGACGTCACATAACAAATGTGGCAGATATGCTAAAAATCATAACGAAAAATAAAATAAAAATGTTGACTATAAAAGAGTTGTACGAGTGAGAGTCTGAGTCGCTTAATCAATAAAACACAATGAGTCTCCCTAGCGGAGTCTCCAAAAATCTGTACCCTCTCTTTCATCCGGCTATCACCTGGAAGCTCACTGGGTTCCGCCAGTAGAGCTGGCAGATGAGCTGAGGTATAGAGAATGGAAAGGTAAATGTACGAGCACATCACCACGTGGGGCAGATGGCTCGTTATATGGAGTCACCACCTTATTTTTGCAAAAAAATAAGGAAAATTAGATGGGGACAAATTATTCCACCATCAAAAATGGTAAAAGCGTAGAAATATAGAACAACGGCATAAAGCAGTATAAAAATGAACGAATTATGAGAAAATTAGAGAGACTGGATATGAGACTCAAGGTATTGTTGGGTAAGGTGTTAGGCACCCTCAGACAGCCCGAGTAATCCTGACCTCTCTCTGACTCTAAAAGGAAATGCGATACTAGTCAGCCTGGCCTAAGTTAGCAAGGATTCATGCTGATGGCCTCATCCTGGAGGATTCATTAAGGCATCGGGAGGAGTTGCCTCACTCCTTCTGGAAAAAAACAAGTGGAAAATAGCTGGTGTGAGGATTCACGTGAGACCCAGCGAGAAGAGGGGAGAGGTAAAAAGGTTCGATGGTCATCTCTATAGACCATTGACTGAAGAGCCAATGGTCTGGTGAGCTTGCCGATTGGCATGCTGGATGGTCGGGTATGGGGCCGACTTTCACCAGGCATGCCACCTGCTCTTTCTGGGTACAAGGATTCATGCACCCAGTCCAGCCATGGTCGGCAAGGATTCATGTCGATGGCTTCATCCTGGAGGATTCACCAGGGCATCGGGAGGAGTAGCCTTACTTCTCTTGGTAAAAGGGGAACCGTCTGGGTGTAAGGACTCATACACCTGGCTCAGCTGTGGTCGGCAAGGATGCATACCGACGACCTCATCCTAGAGGATTCACCAGGGCATCGGGAGGAGTAGCCTTACTTCTGTTGGTAAAAAGGGAACCGCTCAGGTGTAAGGACTCATACACCTAGCTCGGTCAGGGTCGGCAAGGACTCATGCCAACAGGCTCATCCTGGAGGATTCACTAGGGCATCGGGAGGAGTAGCCTTACTCCTCCCAGCAAAACAAGCAAGAAAAAATAAAACATGCTGGCGCAAGGATGCATGCGAGATTTGATGGGTAAACACCTCGAGAAGGGAGGAAGGATAAGGACTTGGCAGCTACCGCTATGGACCTTTGGTGGAAGAGCCAAAGGTCTGGTGAGACTGTCGGTTTGCCAACCAGACATCTGGGTGTAGGGTCGGATGTATGCCCGATATGTCACCTCTCCTTCCTAGTGTAAGGATCCATGCACCCAGTTCTAAAAGACAGGAGAGGCAAAAACTATTGAGGAGACTATTGTCTGTAAGTGGAGACGATTTGTTTGACAGTGGCTTAGCATTTACGATAAAAAGATACCTTGAAAACATGACTGTTCTGCTCTGCTTTGGTGGGCTGGCAGCCGTGTTCTTGTGGGACGGCTACTAGCTACTTGTGAGCTGGCAGCCGTGTTCTTCCACCGAGTCCTTTGAAGGGGTGTTCAGACTCAAAAGTGTGAATTTTATTGATATTAATTCATGTGTTTTAATGAGTTTTATTTGCATTCTACATTGAATTATGATGATTACAAAGTTAACTATACTTTTGAGCAGTATGCACGATTATTCACGTTAATGACGCATGAATTACGTTTTGAGTCGTTAATTATGTTTATGTTTATTACCTATTGAGAAAGAAATGAATGATTGACATTTGACTCTTTAGGTTGCTAATAGAACAATTAATATATAGAGAAAAAAACTTGTGATTTATGCTTAAATGCAAGTTCGAGGGTTAAGTTGTTTACCCACAGACTTATTTGTGGGTTATCCTATTTACCCTCGAACCATACTATGAGCATTAAGGGTTTGCCCATGAACTTATGCAAGGGTAAACTAGTTTACCCTTGGACCTGTACCCTGTTTGTTCTATGTAATGAATTTCATTGATATTAAAGCAATTGCAATTACAGTTAAGATATAAATGTTATGAATTATTTCTCCTATGATATGATGCATTTCATGAAAGGTATTTCTTAAGTATTTGTAGGGAAATTCGATATGTAACTGCAAGAATTACATAACAAAGTAGAATTAAATATTAGATCAGCTGCAGCTTAACCATGAAGAACGTGGACAGACAGGCTGAAGTAGTGGATTGCATGGGATGATCTCACATGTCCGGATGTGTGCCATGCCCTTGTTAACTGCCAGCTCGTGAACTACCAATCCTCCCATCTATAAAATAGTCTCGTAGCCTTGGAACTAAGCACCCCCCTCTTCTTCCTTCATCCACTATTTATAGAGCATTTTTCATCTTCTCTGTCTTCCATCTTCCACCCACTCATCTCTTCCGAGAGGAGATTGATGACCTCCTCTTCTCCAACCATTCGTGTAGTGTATTTGCTGTTCTTTTCTCAACCTGAGCGTATCCTTAAAAGAGAGACTCTCAGCACTGGCTGCTTCCTCCTTTGTTCCTTGGTGTAATTGCGGATTGACGCCCCAAAATCTCACTGCAAGGTCGAAAGGAAGGCCTGCCAGATTGATGACTTGGTGGACTAGAAGTAAAGACAAAGAGAAGTTCTTAGCCTAAGCAAGTTTCGATGGGAGGAATTACAGTGAAGCAATAGGAGTTCTTTACATTTTTATTTTCTTTATTTTACTTGGTGGATTGCATTGTATTGTGTGTTGTGTTTTGAAATATATAAAAAGACCAAAAATATAATCATTCAACTCTTAGAAGTTTCAACCAATTTGAATCGTGTTATTTTTACATTTGAAACCCACAATTATTGCACAACCCACGTGTAAGTTCGAGGGTAGAGACGTTTACCCACGAGCTACCTCAAGGGTTAAGTGCTTCTTTTGTGCAGAACGTTAAATTTTATGCAAACTGAAGTGTAAAATGTTAAAGCTTAAGAAGAATTAAATATTTGGAAGTAAAATCCTTTGGAAAGTGTAACACAATTGGTATTTAAAGACAATCTTAGCAGTTAATTGGAACAAGGCAACTGTGACATTGCTTATAAGATATTTAATCAATTGTTTTACTTAATTGAAGTCACCAATTCAGCTAAACACCAAGCAAAAACTAATCCCTATGGACAAACTTGTACTTGCACACTAATTACATCTGAACCCATGCACTTGTGGTGAATTAAAATTATTTTGCACACACAATTTATATAAGAAAAGAATTACAAGTTTGTGATGAAACAAGTTTTTGGCGCCGTTGTCGGGGACTGCTTAATTTCTTGCAATTGGTGTTGCTTTTTGCTCTTTTGGTATTAGCTAGGGCTGCAATATAATTTATGTGCATTACTACTGTTAAATTCTATTTCATAGTCTTATTGCTATTCTAGAGTAGAGTCTTGTATTTAAATTCTGAATTACATAATGGACTCATATAACTCTTATAGGGGTGATTTTGGGATTGTTCTAGGGAATAGATATGAGGATTATAATTATTCTAATTATGTTAGAAGAGATTATTTACCTATGGAGTTTAATGACTACTCTTCACAGCATGATTTCACACTTAATGTTAAATCTCAAAATAATTACAATTGGAATGACAATTCTAATTTGTGGGATTGTAATGGCAATTCAGGAGTGCAGAATTATTATTCAAAGTGTAATCATATGAATGAAATTGAAAATTACCAATCAAATATATCACTACAAATCCAGCAATTAATGGATAAACTAGATGAAACAATATGAAATACTGAAGAGTATAATAGACTAAATGAATTACAAAATGAAAATTATTCAAATTGGTCAATCTTACAAGATGATCAGGGTGTTCAAAGTACTAGTATAGGTATATCAAATCTTGGAGATAATTTACCAATTAATATTGGAATCGATCAGAATTATAGTAAGCAAAGAATATCACAAGAAATCAAAAAATTGCTGAATAGATATGATGAATCAATATAGAAAACGAAAGATAGTGAAATGTTTAACGAATATGAAAATAATGATTTTAATTGGGAAAACTCAAATGGAAATTAGAATTATCTAGAGGTGAATTCATTAGAAAACATTTCTTATACAAAGAAGAATATACAACCATTTGAGGTAATGGAAGAAAATCAATATAATGATTTAACTGCATTTAATCATATGGAGAAGTTAGATGAAATTCAAAGATCCATTGACTTATTTATAAAGAACTCTAATTTATCTAAACAAGATGAAAGTTTCCAGCTGGAACCTATAGATACTTGTGCAACATTCACACTAAATCAGTTCTATAGAATTGTAGAAGCTGAAAATACTAAGGAAAAAGATCAAATCTGGGAAGGGTATGAATTACTTGATTATTTGGTAAGGGATTGTTCAGTTGGACCATCTAAGGTTATGAACAACCCTATTTTCAAAAATATAGAAGAGTCATCTGAGGTGTTAGCCACCCTTAACTCAGACGAAGATTATAATGCTCTTGTAATAGACAATGTATGAAAAGAAGAATCAAAAGATGTAAGTATAATATTAAGATCTAGTGTCACTTATGAAGGTTCAAAAGAGGATGAGAAAAAATAACAAATTAATGACAATTTTACAAAGAAAGAGGAAATTAAAGAAAAGTGTAGCCCAAAAGACAAGGCTGATGCTGAGTTAGAGGATAATACAGAATCTCAAAATAGTAAAGAATCTCAAAATAGTAAAGAATCTAAAAACAGTAATGAAGTCAAAAAGAAAGATGTTATAAATGAAGAGAAGTTAACAAACGAAAATCACTTTCCATTTCCACATAGGATGAGAAATGTTAAGGATCAAGAAATGGAACAAATTAGTAAAATATTTGAACAAGTTAAAGTCAATATACCATTATTGGAAATTATTAGACAAGTTCATTCTAATGCCAAATATCTTAAAAATCTTTGTACCAATAATAGAAGGAAGAAAATCTTAAAAAAGGCATTTTTAGCTAAAGAGGTAAGCTCCATGTTAATTAATCCTGTACCTAAAAAATTAAACGATCCAGGAACTCCTGTTATTTCTTGCTATATAGGGGATTGTTATTTTAATACAGTGTTAATAGACTCAGGAGCTGGAATTAATGTCATGCCTAGTTCTATTTATGAGAAGTTAAAATTGGATAATATCAAACCTACAAGAATAGTGATTCATCTAGCAGATAAATCCATAAGAATACCTTTAGGAAAAGTGGAAAACATTTTGGTAAGGGTTATGGAGTTTGTCTACCCTATTGATTTTACTGTAATGGAAACAAAAGCTTCAAGTATAACTCAAGATCAAGTTATAATAATTTTGGGAAGACCATTTTTAGCTACAGCCAATGCTTGCATAAGTTGTAGAAATGGTTGGATGGAATTAGCTTGGGGTGATCAAAAATTAGAACTGAATATTTTTAGTAGAGTTAAGAAGAATTTTAAAGAGCTTCAATTTAAACATTTTAAGGTTAATCTAATTGAAACTTTTAAAATAGATGAGGACTTAAATGTAGAGGAATTAGATCATGTTAAAAAATGTGTAATATCAAATGAAGAAATGTTGAAAGAGGAAATCTTTGAGTAAATTGAGAATATGGATGCAAACAAAGAACAATTTGAAAAAGATAAAGAATCATTAACTTCAGAATACCCAGTGCTTGAGCTGAAACCACTTCCAGAAAATTTAAAATATGCATTTTTGGAGAACAATGAGAATCTACTAGTCATTATTGCTTCTGATTTAACATCAATACAAATAGAAAATCTTTTAAAAGTGTTGAGAAAGCATAAGGGAGCAATAGGATGGCAGATGTCAGATATAAAAGGTATAAGTTCAATTATTTGCCAACATAGGATTAATCTAGAATCTGAAATTAAACTTGTTAGGAAATCACAGAGAAGATTAAATCCAAATATTAAAGAGGTTGTTAAAAAGGAAATTCTGAAATGGTTAGACAATGATATAATTTATCCAATATTTGATAGTTCTTGGGCGAGTTCAGTTTAGGTAGTACCAAAAAAATCTGGGATAACAGTTGTGGAAAACGATAACAAGGAATTAGTTCCAACTAGAGTTCAAACTGGTTGGAGGGTTTGTATAGATTATAGAAGACTAAATGTAGCAACTAGGAAGGATCACTTTCCTTTGCCTTTTATAGATCAAATGTTAGAAAAATTGGTAGGACATGAGTATTATTGTTTCCTAGATGGCTATTCAGGTTATAATCAAATCCTTGTTTCACTTGAGGATCAAGAGAAAACAACTTTTACATGTCCTTTTGGAACAACTGCCTTTAGTCGTATGCCTTTTGGGCTATGCAATGCACCTACTACATTTCAAAGGTGTATGATAGACATCTTCACTGATTTTATAGATGAATTTTTAGAAGTATTTATGGATGATTTTTCTATATATGGGGACTCATTTTAAAATTTTTTAATTAATTTACAGAAAGTACTAGAGAGATGTGAATAGAAAAAGTTAGTGTTAAATTAGGAAAAATGCCATTTTATGGTTAAATGAGGAATAGGTTTAGGACATGTTATTTCTGCTGAAGGCATAAAAGTTGACAAAGCAAAAGTGGAATTAATATCTAATTTACCTATTCCTAGAACAATTAAAGATATAAGAGCATTTTTAGGACATGCTGGTTTTTATAGAATATTTATTAAAAACTTTAATAAAATTTCTTAACTTTTAACTCAATTATTAATTAAGGATGCACAATTTGAATTTAATGAGGAATGCACGAAAGCATTGAATTTTCTTAAGGAAGCCCTGACCACTTCACCTATAGTCTATGCACCCAATTGGTCTCAACCTTTTGAATTAATGTGTGATGCATTAGAACATGCATTAGGTGCAGTTCTAGGTCAAAAATTAGACAAATTACCAAGAGAAATATATTATGCTACTAAGACATTGAACGAAACACAAATCAATTATAGTGTAACTGAAAAAGAATTTGTAGCAGTGGTTTTTGCCTAAGAAAATTTTAGGTCATATCTAATAGGTACTCACACTATCATCTACACTGATCACTCAACACTTAAGTATTTGTTAGTTAAAAAAGATGCTAAACCAAGGCTTATAAGATGGATTTTGCTATTGCAAGAGTTTGACTTGGAAATTAAGAATAAGAAAGGTTGTGAAAACACTGTGGCAGACCATATGTCAAGATTAGATGCTTCATTCCTACCTAATCCACCAATAGATGATACATTTCCAGATGAGCAATTGTTTATGCTAAATCCCTACCCATGGTATGCTGATATAGTTAATTATTTGGCTACAGGTTTAGTACCTCATGATTGGTCCAATTTAGATAAGAAAATGTTCTTTTCAAGGATTAAATATTTCTTTTGGGATGATCCTTACCTGTTTAAGCAATGCCTTGACCATTTTGTAAGGAGATGTATCCCAGAAGTTGAAACTCAATCAGTGTTGTCATTTTGTCATGATCAACTTGTTGGAGGACATTTTGGAGTTAAAAAGACTACTTTAAAAGTGCTTCATAGTGGCCTATATTGGCCAACATTATTTAAAGATGCATATGAATATTGTAAAAATTGTGCTCAATGCCAAAAAGTAGGAAGAATTACAAAACAAAATATGATACCATTAAATCCTATCTAAGAAGTAGAGGTTTTTGATGTCTGGGGTATAGATTTCATGGGACCATTTCCAAATTCTAATGATTTTGTTTATATCCTCCAATCCATCCCCGGCTCCTCACAGTAGGTGACTTGGTCCTCTGTGCCACCTTCCAAACTGGCTCCACTGGAAAGTTCTCCCCAAATTGGCGTGGGCCTTATGTCGTCACCAAGACCCTCAGTAGGGGAGCCACCTACCTCTTCGACAAGGCCACACAAGAACAGTTCAGCCCTGTCAATCTGTCATAATTAAAGAAGTTCTACATGTAAACAAAGCGACCAAAATGCGTCCTAGCCTCTGCCTTTAGAAAGGCCGACCGTCGACGTCTTCGATCGGCTTTCCATCAACTGATCAAGAGGCCAGCTCCCAACAACCGTACGTGACAAGCACAACACATACTTGACCAAAGCTCATCGTGGCCGCTGCCTTCAGATAGGCTGACTGTCGACATCCCCGACCGACTTTCCATCAGCTGATTGAGAGGCCAGTACCCAACAACCGTACGTGACAAGCACAACACATACTTGACCAAAGCTCATCGTGGTCACCGCCTTCAGATAGGCTGACTGTCGACATCCCTGACCAACTTTCCATCAGCTGATTGAGAGGCCAGCACCCAACAGTCGCCGCCTTCAGATAGGCCGACTGTCGACGTCTCTAACTAGCTCTATACCAGCTGACCGAGAGGCCAACCCCTGATAGGTATGCTTCCCATCCCCTGACAATCCCCTTCCTAAGACTCACACGTCGCACCATGCACACATGATAGGCAAGTCCATCCTTCCAGTAATCCTGTCACATCGGTGCTGGGAAGGAAGAGGGTCGACAAGGCTAACAAAATCATCACCCCTAGAATTGGCATGGTTTTTGGGTCTCAGTCTGCCGGAAAGTACTCGTGCCCCCCTCAATCTCATCACCACAAAACGTCCAGGTCGCCATCCACCAGAAAAATGCTAGGACGCCAGCAAACAACCCGGCCCTCGTTAACAGCCTGTTGCCCCAATGCCTTACAGACTCCACTGCCTAACCAGCCTTCCATCGACCACCATGTTAACCTTACCCTATAGTTGCATCCATGGCCAGCAGTGAGAATAGTTTGTAGCAACAGGTGGCACATCTGGCTCGAGAAGTGCTATCCAGACCTTTGGGACGAACTATTGACCCCAGGAGTGCTACCAAATACAACCGGGTTACTATGTCAAAAACCTGAGCACCCAAATTGTTTAACTCTAATGGCATCAAGGTGAAACAGAGTGAGTAATCCAAGTTTGTCCTTATCTCCATGGTTTTTGCTGATTCCGAGCGGTTATGAAATACCGGCGGGAGATCACTTCTCCTCCCGAATGAGTATCCAACTTCCCTCATTTACCTAGCTTGAGTGCTAGCCGACAATGAGGGAGATCACAAACTTTGGCTCCCTCTAGGTAAGGTATTCCCCTTGGACCCAGCCGTGACACCGTCGGGTTATTTTGCTTGCCAACAGCACGTGGGGAGGGCTAATAGCATTCTCAATTCAATTTTATTTCCATCTTCTATTTTTGTAAAGGAAAAGAATAGCAAAAAGAAGAAAACACAAAAAAAAATATAGAGAAAAATGAAGAAGAAGAAAAGTCAATGGCTAAAGTCCTTCTTCAAAAAAAAAAAAAAAAACAGAAAAGAAAAAAAGAAGAGAAAGTTACTTATTGCTGAGTCCTGAAAGCATACGGACTCCTGTGTCGGGGAAGGGTAGATTTTAGGATTCCACCATCTGTTGGCAGTCCTATACCTGGCTTGTTGGGATTGACCAAGTATTCCCTCTCTTTAGGGCTTGGCAACCCATCGAAGTCCACCAATATAACTAGGTGTCGAGACCCATTTGTTGACACCCACTTTGTCTAGTCCTAGGGCTTGACATCCCAACCAAGTCATCAAGACAGGGCTTGGAATCCCTCAGAGAAGACCTACTGGTAGTTGCGTCCTTAGCAGCATTGGGCTTGGCATCCCACTGAAAGTCGCTTCCAACCCCGAGTCTCGATGCCCACGTTTCTGGAACCCGCAGAATTCTATATGTTATCTTTGCACCCCTTGAGCTAACTTGTGAGGAAGAATCAGCATAACTATGGGCAAAAGGACAACTTTTAGATCTCTCCTCTAGACCTGTCTTTGTCACCTTAGGGTCACTTCCGCTGGACAAAGGGACCACGTTTACCAAGTCCACCTGCATGGATGCCTAGTGGTTCCTTTAGGTTGTGAGGTGAGTCACCTTTCATTCCCTTACAGGTTCGGATAGCACCATTGGGCTGGACAGCCACCTTGCGTAGACTCTATCATAGGCAGCCACTTCGAATCCCCTTACCTCCTACATGCCACTACTTCAGTCCCTAAAACTTTGGTGAATAGACTTGGCATCCATCACCTTTATAGTACCAATGAGGCAGAATACTGGAGGATGGGCCATAATAGAATGTCTCAACACCTTCACACACATCACTACTTGTGCTCATAGATAAGGGGAGGAAACAACACTTCCTCCCCATCAAGGGGGACTAATGTTTGAATAAGTGTGTAGGTAAATAAGCAAGCCGGGTCAATCAACCGACTGCTGCTTATGAGACATGGCTACCCATGGATAGTTGGCACCTTAGCTATGTCCAACATCAGGACGCTAACCGTTCCTTGTGGGAACGAAGGAGGTCTACCCCTGCGCATCACCGAGCTTAGACAGCTGTACGCTAGTACAAGGGCCCGCACCAAATGAGACATCACATGGAGAGATAGCAGGCTACTAGGTCAATTAGCCGATAGTCGCTCACGAGACACGGTTGCCCAGAGGGAGCCAACATCCCAGCGGCGCTCGAAGTGAGGACGCTAACCACATTCTATGGAACAAAGGAAGCTCGGCCACGGAGGTAAGACTGATCGACGGAAGGGAACAGTGGGTTGTCTAGTATCAATAGCCGGCAACCACTATAGCGACATAAGCCGACGGTGGCTGCCCAGAGGAACAGCAGGCTGTCCGGTATCTGGCATTTCTACGGTGATGCGAGTACCCTCTCTGTATCACTCCCTCGCACTTTACCATAGGATATACTCGTATACACGCAAACATTCTTATGTGTAGAATCCATAGGAGACATTTCTTGGAAAAGGATAATTGGCATTATGAATAACTCTCTAGGATTACAGATAATAAAAAAAAAGTGTAGGGTACAAGAGGTCAATCGATGTCATTGTCCCTCCGGTGCCCGACCTTCCGACGCTCCCGCTCGGCCTCCCGAGCCTCCATCTGCTCTAGCAACTTGACCAGTCGGTCCTTGTGGTTCATCACCCGCAGAAGAGCATCGTCCTGAGTGCTCAACCGATCCATCGCCGTGTGTTGGCATTCGCCCATGGAGCTCAGTAGGGTCTTCGTGGATGATGCACTGGTAGCCGTGCTCTGGCCTGGAGCTCCACCTGGGAAAGGTGAGGTGGTGGTAGAGGTAGTCGGCTGACGTCTGATCGAAGGTCCGGCGGATGGCCCGGTAGAAGTCTCAGTAGATGAGCTAGCTCACTTAGAAGTGAGCCTCTCGTAACGACCGAGATCGGTTGCCATGATGGGCCAGGTTTGGAGTGTCGCCTTCTACCAGCCATCGGTCGAAACGCGTAGGAAGCTTGCCAGCTCGACCATGGCCTCGACAAATAGCAGTTAGCAAGGAGGCCTCCACCCAGGGTAGATGACACACCGCATCTGCCATCGGACCACTACCGCCCAGTTCACCTAGCAGTCGGTTACCAGTGCGAAAGTTGCAAGGTAAGTCGCCACACTCACCTCGTCCCAATGTCCTCCTTTCGACAGGACAGTATTGTTTAGAATGAATGAGATGAGGTGGGTGATCGGGTTCAGGTCACGTGTCTTGACCACCCACCGGTCCAACCTGGTATCCACCGCAACTACCGCATTGATGTCACCGATGCTCTAAGTGAGGCTCGGTAGAGGGGCAAAGACATCCAACCCGGTGGAGTGGAGACCAAGCAGCTCAAGCAGGAGTGCATCAGAAAGTGTGGCCGGCCCTGCCCGGAAGTTGAGAATGAGTTGCGACTCCACCTCGAATAGGTTGGAGTACATCTTGGCGACTAGGTTGGGGACGGTCTCCACTCGGCAGAAATCAAAGATTAAACAGAGCAGCCCTCGCATGGCAAACAGCTACTCTACCTTTGGAAGTCAATCAAAGTTAGCCGGCCTACCATACAAAATACTTCATCCCCTAGGCGATCGTCCATCGGGAGAACGAGTTCCTGATTGGTGACGGGTGGGGAGATGCCCTCGACCGTTGCGTTAGTGTAACCGACGGCTGTGTAATGCCATGGAAGGGCCAGGTGGACAGACTCCGCATCTGACCCCATGTCGTCCGACATCACCGGTGACGTGTTAGGGGATTCCGGGAGGAGCCGTTGCCTCCTGACGAACATCTTGTGGTGCGTCCTCCACCGAGAGTCCTTGCAGGGAGCCTCCGTCGATCTCTCGCCTTTTGCGCCCTCCTCCAGTGGACAAGATCTAGATGCCTCAGGGTCCCTGCACCGCTCTGACAACCACCACCGGGAGAGAGCGTCAGTAGAGGTCGAGTCACACCCCCCGTCCACAAGTAGGTAAGACTCCTGCAACCGGATGGCCTCCGCATGGTCGAGACAGGCGAGGTCTTCTGCTAGTAAATCCCTAAGTGTCGGGGGCAAGGTCTCGAGCCACTACCTCACTGGGTCCGAAGAGGCGGCAACCGTCTGCCGGACATGTCCCATGACGTGTTTGGTCCTAAGCATCGAAAGAGGAAGATGAGGCAGGAAAGGAGCAGGGATTTCGTTGTCGCTAAAAAAAAATGGAAACAAGGACCCAAAAAAACCTAGCTGGAGCTGCAAGTCGCACAAAGAGATGGGAAATGTAGGTGCCCACATGTCCCTTTTTTAGGAAAAAATCAATGGGATGTGACATGAAAAGTGCCTGCACGTGACTACCTAGCATGCCGACACCAACAAGGTGGCTACCGATTAAGCAACTGTTTGAATGGAAAATTGAGGGGAGGTGATGTGACAACTGCCAGTGCTGACAACTACGCAGATTTCAAATTGCAGACATGGCACGTGCCTGCACGAGGTTAATACCCATTGGTTAATAACCAAGAGAACTTTCCAGCTCGACCACCCAACCAGTTGGTACATCCAAGGCGTCTTCCGGTTAGAGAACCGGAAGTGTAAGTCCATCCCCTTTTATGGTGTCTGTCAGTTAGGTAACTGGGAGTGTAAGCCCAACTCCCCGTAAGGCATCTTCTGGTTAGGTGACCAGAAGTGTAAGCCCACACCACCAGGGTAGCTCTCGGTTAAGATATCGAGAGTACAAGTCTAGTCATCATAGTTCAGAGTGCATCCTCTTTGAACTTCTCAAGACTTCTCTTGATGCACCTTCTAGGAAAGTCTATCTCACCCGTAATGAGCGATGGATGTTCACAAAGTGTGAAGCCTCGCATTACGTATCACCTATGCATGGAGGGTCATTCAACCCTAGGACATCGGTTTCCTTCCACTAAGGTCATACAACCTCGCTTAGGGTGGGGCATTCTATTGACCCCCATGCTTAACATTTATCGGGCAGCCGAGTAAATCAATCGGCCACCCACCGGCATGCCGGTATATCACCCGGTAGCCAGTTCACCAAATTCCTCCTCGGCAAAGTTCCACTTCGCTGGTGTTGAAGGTCGTGCTTAGCACCTACTGGGCGACCGGGTAAACCAACCGGCCACCAACTGGCACGCCGGTAAAATACCTCGGCGGCCGATCTTGAACTCTTCCACCAACAAGCAGGAACACTCGTCAACATGCTCGCAGATGTTAGTGGAGAGAAAACGACCAACCCTACGGAACTTTGGCTAATACAAGACATGCAAAGGTGGAAGTACCATTGTCCAGATGGGGGGGAAGCAAGGTAAGTGCCGTGAGGTTACGATGGCCGTAGGAAAAGCTTAGTTTGACTTCAGGGGCAAAGTACACGGCCTCCGGATCAACAACTGGTGCACAATCCTGGCTCTCCGTGACGACCTAATTCCCCTAGACCCTTGGCTACATTCCAAACGCACGTCGATCTCCCTTACCCGGCTGTCGACCAACCTGTCATGGCTACCGGCAAGACGTCTTGGTAATAATTCAAATCTATTGGAAATATATGGCAAGATTTAATTACTTAAATCCTGTAATCAATCCATCACACAGATCACAGGATTAAATCGAAACTTACGTGGAGTTTCCATCCCGCGATCACCCAAAATGGAAGGTAATTCCCTATATAAAGGGCCCTCCATTCCATGAAAAGGGGACCCTTTTTTTTGACATTCTGAAGGCGTTATTTCGGAAGAGAGTTACTCAGAGCACCAATGTCCTGTGGCCGCACCGGAGCAAAGATTTCTGACCATTGTCGGCATCTCCTTGCAAGTAAGCTCCCCCTTTCCCCTGTCATCATGCTCCTAACTTAGCCTCTTTCCTTCAAACCCCAACCGTACTGGACCTTCCCCACGCAAAGGGAATGGTCAGAGGATATGCCTGGGTATCATTCCTTCAGATATGCTTCTGAAAGAACCGGCAGCCTCCCTCCCTGCCGGGTAAATCCACCCCGTACGGTCGAGGTCTGTTCGGTCACGATTCCTTAACTGGGTCTTTTCATATGGAAACCTACGTATTTTACGAACGCATCATCGGGTTTCTTTCTATCCTTTTTCTTTGAAACGCCAGGCCACCGTCAGACATGTCGTCTCCGCTTACAGACGACTGTCTCCTCGAAGGTGTCCGCCTCTCCCATCTCTCGAGACTGGGTGCAGAAATCTCTAAACCCGGAAGTGGAGGTGGCATATCAGGTGAACATCCAACCTCGAACTCGGATGTTCGGTAGGCCGACGGGTAGACCCACCAGACCCCTAGCCTTTCAGCCAGAGGTTCGTAGCGATGGCTAGCACGTCCATAGCCCTGTTTCTACCTATTTCCCACTTATCTCACTGGGAGAATCAATGTTGCTCTCCCAATGCCCCAGAAAGGCTTCCGAGATGAGGCCGCCAGCATGCATCCTTACCGATGCCGGCTATCCAGGTGTATGAGTATGTACACCCCGACGGTTCCTTTTTACCAGGAGAAGCAAAGCTGCTCTCTCGATGCCTTGGAAAGGCTTCCAGGATGAGGCCGTCGACATGCATCCTTGCCGACGCTGGCCGTCCAGGTGTATGAGTATGTACACCTTGACGGTTCCTTTTTATCGGGAGAAGCAAAGCTGCTCTCAAGATGCCCTGGAAAGGCTTCCAGGATGAGGTCGTCGGTAGGCATCCTTGCCAACGTCGACCATCTGGGTGTATGAGCATGTACACCTTGACAGTTCCCCTTTATCGGGAGAAGCAAAGTTGCTCTCACGATGCCTCGGAAAGGCTTCTAGGATGAGGCCATCAGCATGCATCCTTGCTGACGTCGACCGTCCGGGTGTATGAGCATGTACACCCTGATGGTTCCCCTTTACCGGGAGAGGCAAAGCTTCCCTCCTGATACCCCAAAAAGGCTTCTAGGATGAGGCTATTGGCATGCATCCTTGCCGACACCGGCCATCCAGGTGTATGAGCATGTACACCTCGACGGTTCCCCTTTACTGGGAGAGGCAAAGCTGCCCTCCCGATGCCCCAAAAAGGCTTCCTAGATGAGGCCACCGACATGCATCCTTGCTGATGCTGGTCATCCGGGTGTATGAGTATGTACACCCTGATGGTTCCTTTTTACTGGGTGGAGCAAAGTCGCCCTACCAATGCCTTGGAAAGGCTTCCGGGACGAGGCCGTCGGCATGAGTCCTTGCCGACCCTGGCCAAACTGGGTACATGAACTCTTGTCCCCAGTAGGAGAGGTAGAATGTTATGCGGCAACCGGTACCCTTACCTGGTAGTCCTACCGGCTATCTCACTAGACCTTCGACTCTTCAGCCGAACAGTTCGTAATGGTGACTGCCATGCCTTTCTCTCTCCCCTTTATCACCAGATCCCGTGTGAATCCTCGCATTGGTTGATCTTCACTTGCTTTACTGGAAGGAATAAGACTATTCCTCCCGATGCCCTGGAATGTCTTCCAGGATGAGGCCATGTTTGGTCGAGTTGACTGTCGTCATTTTCCATTTTTAGAGCCGGAGAGAGGTCGGGATTACCTAGGTTGTCTGGGGGTGCCTAACAGCTTCCCCAATAGTACCTTGAGTCCCATATCCATTTCACTCATTTTTTGCATAGTTTTACATGGTTTTATACCATTTCTGTGGTTTTTACCATTTTGATGGTCGAAGGACACTTCCGCCATCCGGTTTTCCTTGTTTTCTACCCAAAAATAAGGTGGCGACTCCGTTTAAAGAGCCATTTGACCCACGTGGCGATGCACACACACAATCACCTTTCCATTCTTTGTACCTCGGCCCATCCACTGGCAAAGCTGGCAGATCCCTATTTCGGGGGATAGCCAGATGAAAGAGAGGGTACATGTGATCTCTTTGCAAACTACCCTTATGCCACCCGGATGAGGACAACTCAAACTAGTCAAATTTAATCAACCTCATCCAATCTTCTATGGACAATGACTGCTGAGGTCTTATTGTCTACCATGGAGTGTAAAAATTTGTACTAGTCCTGATCTTAATAGACCCATTGGTGGTTAAGCAAAATATCTCTTTATGAAATCAGAAAACACATTTTCTCTTTATCAAATCATGAACCAAATGATTATTAGGGTGAGCTAACTGCTCCTACCCTACCTCTCTCTCAACATGAGAGGCTATCTTCTCCTTGGGGAAGGTTGGCACTACGATACCAACCTCCCTACTCTATTTCAAACAGTCAGCAGTATCTTCCCATACCATTTTCAACTCCTGTTCTCTGATTGCGGCTTTAAGCTTGTGCTGCCCTCATTGTGCCACATTTTTGCATTCATTCTAAACTTCTTGAAGTTTAGCATCTTAATCCACTTGTAGTTCCAAGCTGGAGTAGAGGGAGCCATGACGTATTGTGGGAGGAGGAGAGTATTATGAATGTAGGTTGCGAGAAAAAGGGTTAATGCACGAGAGGGACTTAATGATTTTTATAAGGATAATCAGATAATCATCAGATGGTCAGATGGTAAGATCCGTAAGTGTACCCTCTCTTTCGTCCGGCTATCACACGGAAGCCCATGGGTTTCCGCCAACCCCGCCGGTAGATGGACCGAGGTACAGAGAATTGAAAGGTGTTTGTGTGAGCGCATCACCACGTGCGATTGATGGCTCGTTCAACGGAGTCGCCACCTTATTTTTGGGTAGAAAATAAGGAAAACCGGATGGGAAAGTGTCCTTCCACCATCGAAACGATAAAACCACGGGAATCATGTAAAATCGTGTAACATGAGAGAACTGGATACGAAGCTCAGGGTACTATTGGGGAAGGTGTTAGGCACCCCTAGACAGCTCGGGCGTTCCCGGCCTCTCTCCGGCTCTAAAACGGAAAACATGATAGTTAATCAAACCACGTACAGCCTCACCCTAGAAAATTTTCCAGGGCGTTTAGAGGGATAACTGTATCCCTTCCGATAAAAATAAACGAGAATCAAGTAAACAAATGGGAATTGAACAAAACGGGGATCCATATTGGATTTGGTGGTGAATAGGGAAGAAAAGGATGGGTTTTCGGGGAGCCGACCATTGGCTACTTGTACCGGTTGACTGGCGGCTGGTCGGCTGCTTTCCTAACCCATTTGCGTAGCCATGGGGGTTTTGCGAAAATGGGGGCCGGTTCCTTGAACCGGCCAGCTGGTGGCTTGTTGGCTGTTTCCCCCCTTCCATGCGCACGCACGGGGATTTTGGGGAAACAGGGGCCGGTTCCTTGAACCGGCCAGCCGGCGGCTTGCCGGCTATTTCCCCCCTTCATGCGCACCCATGGGGATTTTTGGGAAACGGGGGCCGGTGGCTTGCCGGTTGTTTCCCCCCTCCACGCGCACCCATGGGGGTTTTGGGGAAATGGGGGCCGGTTCCTTGAACCGGCCAGCCAGCGGGATGCCGGCTATTTCCCCCTTCCATGCGCACCCATGGGGGTTTTGGGGAAATGGGGGCCGGTTCCTTGAACTGGCCAGCTGGTGGCTTACCGGCTGTTTCCCCCTTCCATGCGCACCCATGGGGATTTTGGGGAAACGGGCTGGTGGCTTGCCGGCTGTTTCCCCCTTACATGCACGCCCAAGGGGATTTTGGGGAAATGTGGGCCGGTTCCTTGAACCGGCTAGCCGGCGGCTTGCCGGCTATTTCCCCACTCCATGTGCACCCATGGGGATTTTGCGGAAACGGGGGCTGGTTCCTTGTACCGGCCAGCCGGAGGCTTCCCAGCTGTTTCCCCCTTCCATGTGCACCCATGGGGATTTTGGGGAAACGAGGGCTGGTGGCTTGTCGGCTATTTCCCCCTCCATGCGCACCCATGGGGATTTTGGGGAAACGAGGGCCGGTTCCTCGAATCGGCCAGCCGACGGCTTGTCGGCTGTTTCCCCTTTCCATGCACACCCATGGGGATTTTGGGGGCCAGTTCCTAGAACCGGCCAGCCGATGGCTTGCCGGCTGTTTCCCACCTCCATGCGCACCCATGGGGATTTTGGGGAAACGGGGGCCGGTTCCTTGAACCGGCCAGCCAGCGGCTTGCCGACTGTTTCCCCCGTCCATGCGCACCCATGGGGATTTTGGGGAAATGGGGGCCGGTTCCTTGAACTGGCCTGCCGGCGGCTTGCCAGCAGTTTCCCCACCCCTTTTCCTCTTGACGTTTGTAAAAGCATGGGATTTAATAGAGGACTTATATTTTCTGGGCAAACGAAAACCGTCGGGTTGTACGTTTCATACACCTGAACGGCCACTACCGGCGTCCTTACCGGTGGCGTCATCCCAGAAATCTTTCCGGGGTATCGAGAGGGTGGGCTTATGCCTCCCGGAAAAGAAATGGACACCGTTGGGTCGTATGTGTTCGTACACCCGAACGGCCACCGTCGGCATCATTGCCAGTGGCGTCATCCTGGAAAATTTTCTAGGGCATCGGGAGAGTAAACTTACGTCTCCCGGAAAAATGTATGGGCACCGTTGGGTTGTACGTGTTCATACACCCGAACGGCCGCCGACGGCATCCTCACCGGTGGCGTCATCCCGGAAACTTTTTCGGGGCATCGGGAGAGTAGACTTACGTCTCCCAGAAAAACGTACTAGGACCGTCGGGTTGTACGTGTTCGTACACCCGAACGGCCTCCGCCAACATCCTTGCTGGTGGCGTTGTGCTGGAATTCTTTCCGTGTCCCCGAGAAGGACTTGTGGAGTTCAGATGAAAATTCGTAATGCCTGCTGGGAAACTTAGAGTTTCCAAGTAAAAAGACTCGACAGAAGGGTCACAAGTGAACTGAGCTCGACCGGGCCGGGTGTATTAACCTGGCCAGGAGGGCGGCCACTGGTACCTTCGAACATGTTTCTGAAGGAATGATACCCTGGTCCATGCTCCGACCATTCCCTTACACGGGGAAGGCGTTATGCGGTCAGGGCTCGACGAAGCGTCGTAAAAACATACATAAAACAATGAGGGTGGAAGGACTTACCTATAGGGGGGTCGTCGACGGGGATCGGAAGTCCTCGCTCTGGCACGGCGAAAAGGCGTCGGGGACCCAAGTTGCTCTCCTCCTTCGGAACCAGTGGAAGGTTGCTTCTCCGGGGGGTGTCAGCCTTCTTCCCAGAAAATCCCACCTTTCGGTAATCCTTCCTCTTCAAATTCTTGCCTTCCTATTTTCCGTTTTTTTTTTTTTTTTTTTTTTCTTTCTCATTTTTTTATTATTGAAGAATTATTCTAGCCACTGACTTTTCTTCTTCTCTTTTTTTTTTTTTTTTCTTCTCTATTACAAAATAGAAGATAAGAAAACTAAATAAAAGAATGCTACTAGCCCTCCCCACATGCTGTTGGCAAGTAAAATAACCCGACATTGTCGCGGCTGGTGTACCAAGAGGGGATACCTTACCTAG
>JAMKPZ010000849.1:0-67162 GCA_024699675.1 Amphibolis antarctica | reverse complement strand
CTTCAACCAGAGGATCCTTCGAAGTTAGCCAAATCTAAAACCTTGTTTGGAGAGAGCTTCAACTAACTTTGAAAGCTAAATAGAGCTTAAGTTAGATTGCTAACTTATGGTAAAAGTTCGTACGAAATTAAAATTAAAATAAATAAGACCTAAGAGAAGGAACCATCCGGTTAGAAGTAGAAAAATCTCGAAGAGAATTATTTTTCTATCGGTGACGCCAAAGACGGATCCCAAAACACGACCACGTGTTAGGTGGTCGCCCATGGGTTGGGTGAGCATACATCTCAGATTTCACATCAACATTTTTCTCACACATCGCTAATATTCTAAGAAATTATTGGTATCACAATCCACTTTCTTCTGTCAACCGACAGGCACAACCCCGACACTAACATAGTGATCGAAAAGAATGGCATTAGTGTAATAGTGCGGGAAGAAAATGACATAAAAAAGAGAAAAAAATAAAACAAAATGAATGGTGATGGTTACGAAAAGTTTCGTAAACGAAATTAAAATTGTATAGTAATTTAGATGATAAAATTTTATATATTAAAATGTATATAATAATAATGACGTAATTTTAAAAGTTAAAAAAAAACTAAAATTTAATTAATCCAATCGGTGAGGACCTCCTCTCATACATATTCTCTCGGGAATCAGATCAGAGTGTTTGTTTTTCTTTTTGTCTCTGTAGATGGTGTTGGGAATGAGAGGGTGGCCCTCCTAATCCACGTGCTAATCTTTTTTTCAAATGAGCAGTTTGAACTTTCAACCACTGCTCCCCTGTCTACCCACTGGTCCCCACGCCTACCAACCGACGACTTCGTCTGTTCTTTCTTTCTTTCTCGAAAAGAGATGTTAATAACTTAAACATTAAAGATATCATGTTTCGTTTTCTTTCTTTCTTTCTTTTTATTCTCGTAACGAAGAAAAAATAATTTTTAAGAAAATAATTTTAAGATCGAAGAAAAGAAAAAAATAAATTAAAAAATATATATGTTATTATTAAATTAAAAATATTTTTAAAAATTAGAAGTAAAAAAAAGAAAATAATTTTAAGATCGAAGAAAAGAAAAAAATAAATTAAAAAATATACATGTTATTATTAAATTAAAAGTATTTTTAAAAATTAGAAGTAAAAAAAAAACGAAACCTAGTTAAGTAATAAACCAAGTAGAGTTCAAAATTTAAAAGCAGTAAGCAGCATTAGAAGTGCCTTCAAATTCACTCTTTCTGGGTGCATTTGATAAAGAGAAATTTTAATTTTTTATAAAATTTTATATATCATGTTACTATGTAATTTCTTATATGTAAATTTTTACTTCATGATTTATCACGTAATTCTAATATTATTTTTGAAATTATTGTTTTTTTGTAGTTATTAAAGTTTAAAATATCTCGTTATTTATGAAATTTTCATTGGTTGAAGCTGTGATTATATTCAAGTTCATCAATGTCGTTGCTATCGGTAGTAATTTTAGTTCTGTGTTGGTCTAAAATAGAATGAAGTTTATTACAAGCCTATGTCCTTAAAAATATACAAGGAAGGTTTCAAAAAGAGTAAATTTTTATTTTTTTTAATGTATCCAGCTTCATTTACATCCGTTGAGTTTCGAACTCCGCGTGCATCCGTCGACCCGAACCGAGTAACCGACCTTCCGGCAATCGGCACGGGGTCCAGTGGCCGCCGTTCGCGACCATCGTCGCCGACGTAAAAGGTCAAGGACCGGCCCATTCCCATTCCAATCCGACCCGTTCCTTCCCACCTCTCTCGGTCTCTCGGTCTCTCCGCTGGGAGAGAAGCGGAGGCGAGAGGAGAGGACCGGCCGTCGGCTCGACTTCCAATGACGACGGCACCCGGCGTGGCTGCGGCTGCTGGTGTGGAGTTGTTGGGAAGGAAGGTGGGGGTAGGAGGAAGAGGGAAGACGCCAGTCTCTCATTGTTGGGTGGTGATTCGTGGGAGGGCGGGAGTTGCATATGGAGGAGGTCGCATCAGGTGCGAGTCTGCGGAGGAGAAAGGAATATTGAAGGCGGAGGCGGTGGGACCTTCGTCTTCGTCGTCCAGGATTTCTAGCGTTTCCGTACTCCAGCAGCTCAAGGCGTCTGGATCTGGACGTAAGGATTTACTTCTTTTGCTTGCGTGTTTGCTTGCTTCCTTTCTCTTTTCTTTTGGTGGGAACATGATTCTGTGTGTCCAGGGATTTCCTATTACGTCTGATGCATAAATTTTTGGTTTTCATTTGTGTGTCGTTGTTGTCGTTGGGGATAACTCTATTGATTCTGTTCGTACAAGAAGCTGCTTTTGGGTTTTGGCTTTGAGAGAAGGATGTTATATACGATTCATTTGGTAACAATCTTTGAACTTTAACTATAACTTCATACAAACTCTACGGATTATCATCATCATATAAATTTTACAAATTTTTATCTCATACTTCATTATAGTGTTCTAACTTTATTTGATAACAGAACTCAGTTCATCTTTTCGTAGTGTTTGGAGTTGAAATATTTCGTTACCAGATCAAGGGCCATGATTGTTTGGAATGTTCTCGGTGACATTATCCTCTCTTCTTCTCTCTTCCGCTGTGTCTCTCGCAGGATCTACCCTTCCGTCTGCAGTTTAATTAGAAAAAAAAATAGGATTTCTTTTACCCTTTCTTGTTATGTTCGTTTAATTCTTTGCCTCGTTCTTTTTTACGTGTTGCATCTGAATTATTTACCATGCAACATTTGCAGTATCACTTTTCTTTAGCTGTAGATTGGTTGGAAAAAGCACATACAGGCCTCCATGTTTGCCCAATTGTTTGTGCGTAGTTTCTTTCTTGATGTTCTATACGAAAATGTGTGAATTAGCTAGGTTGGTGGATAATGTAATTCAAATATGAATGTGAACGTTGTGCTTGGCTTCATTCTAAGAGTGTGAAATAGACTACCTCAATGCTCAGTGTGGTCATGGTAAGTGTCGGTGGTTTTAGGCAACTTCATGTTTAACTGAATCACCTTGCAACAACTATATTGCAACTTTTTGATGGCTCTTGTACTAAGCTTGTACCATGACTACTTATGCATGTGTCAATGACACTATTTAAGAAAAAACAATCCAGGTGTCACACAAACTTCTACTCTGTTAACTTCCAAAATATTGCCATGTCTATAAGATTATCTGCATTCTGTTTTCCATGAAGATAGTGAGGAGTGAACCAGTCGATTACTGTATAGATATACATATAAATTGGTTATCCATCGTACTCATTTCCTGTAGATGAAAATGAAGATCAAAGTTATGAGCCTTTATGTTTCTGCAATTGATTCAAATGCTTTCATACACATGGGAAATCAATTTATGTTTCATAATTTTTTTTACTGGTTCAGTGCCTACAATTTAAAATCTTACCATGACCATGGATCAGGATATACCAGAGAAAGAAGCAGACTTGCTGTCATTGGTCTTAGTGTTCATACAGCACCGGTTGAGATGCGTGAAAAGCTTGCGATTCCAGAAGCACAATGGCCCCATGCTGTTCAAGAGCTATGTGACTTGTTCCATATAGAAGAAGCTGCTGTTCTCAGTACCTGCAACAGAATGGAAATTTATGTTGTTGCCTTATCTTGGCATCAAGGAATTAGGGAAGTGGTTCAATGGATGGCAAAGGTATTCAAATGTCTTGTAGTTCCTTTAGCCAAAAATTATCTTTGGCGTTGAAATGTTGAATTGCCTGTAATAATGCCCTCAAAAATATTATTTCACTTGCTTGCTTCAGATAAGTGGGATCCCTGCATCAGAACTATGGGAGCATCTGTTTTTGCTTGGTGATAGTGATGCTACATGTCATCTCTTTGAGGTTGCGGCTGGCCTAGACTCTCTTATCTTAGGAGAAGGACAGATTCTTTCTCAAGTTAAGCAAGTAGTGAGAATTGGGTCAAAAGAAGGTGGTCTAGGAAAATACATCGATCGACTTTTCAAGCATGCAATTACTTGTGGAAAGAGAGTTCGTAGTGAGACCAATATTTCTTTTGGTGCTGTGTCTATCAGCTCTGCTTCTGTTGAATTGGCTTTTATGAAGTTACCACCATCCTACTGCTCCTCTGCTAAAATGCTGGTGATTGGAGCTGGTAAGATGGGAAAACTAGTAATAAAGCATTTGACTGCAAAAGGATGTAAGAATATGGTTGTTGTGAACAGGTCAGAAGAAAGAGTTTCTGCCATCAAGGAAGAGCTGGAAGATGTTGAAATTGTCTACAAGAATTTCTCAGAGATTCTCTCCTGTGCAGGTGAAGCTGACGTTATTTTCACATGCACAGCTTCAGAAACACCATTGTTCTCTAATGAGAATGTTGAAGCCCTTCCTCCACCCGGTTTGTCAATGGCTGGAACGAGAATCTTTATCGATATTTCTGTTCCTAGAAATGTGGAGTCCTGTGTTTCTAAACTAAGAACCGTACAACTTTTTAATGTTGATGATCTGAAGGAAGTAGTGGAAGCAAACAAGGAAGACAGGCTAAGGAAAGTACAGGACGCTCAGATAATCATCACTGAGGAATTGAAGCACTTCCAGGCTTGGAGCGACTCTCTAGAGACTGTCCCTACCATAAGGAAGTTAAAGCAGTACATGGATGGAATCAAGGACGCAGAGCTTACGAGATGCCTAGAGAAAATCGGAGATGAAGCCTTAACTAATAAAATCCGAAAAGCAGTAAATGACTTAAGCAAGGGGATTGTAAACAAAGTTCTCCATGGACCCTTGCAACACTTGAGATGTGATGGCAGCGATGACAGCCAATCGCTTGATGAAACCCTTGAAAATATGCATGCACTGAATAGGATATTTGAACTTGACACCAGGAAGGCAATATTGGAGGAGAAGATCAAATCCAAGGCGGTGAAAGTTCAAAAAATCTGAAAATTTATAGTCTGAAGCCTATTTATCTTTACCAACAAAACAAACATGACACCTCCATTTTAGGGAGATTTCTTTTTTACCGATGGCATTCATGCACGTCTGCTGCTGCTTCACGAAATAAGTGCAACAATTCCCTCACTGCACAAAGGATTCACCATTTGTACTAATTGCGTTAACCCCATCATTTAATCTTCAATTTAAGGACCAAATGCTGTGTTTAATTCATTTCGGATTACATGTAATTGCTCTGAAATTGATAAGAATTTAGCACTTGATTTCGAATTACATGTAAGCGTTTAATTTAGTGGAACAGTAATTGCTCTGCGTCTCATTCATATTACATGTATATTTTGGGCATGGATTTACGTACATTTCCAGCATAATTTTAAAATCCTACTTAAATGAAAAGATGGATTTTAGATACTTCAAAAACCCAGAATCGATAAAAAGTTCGATTTTTTGCACAGTTATTTACTCGACACGAAATTCAATTATTAAATTAAGATAAAATTGAAAAACATTTTCTTCACACAAAAGGTGTATTTATAACAAAATATTCTAATTTCAAACACCGTAAAAAATTAAAAGTTAAATTTCTTTATATAGAACTGAAATTGCAACCGAATCAAACCTTAAAACTTAAATCCTAGAAGTGAAATGTCTCAAACTCTCAAAAGACTGATGAGTGCGTCGAACAATTAACATTCACGCCAGCAAATGAGTATATGCTAGAATGCACATTTTCGCCCAAACCCAATCCAAATGAAGAGAAAGAACAAACAAAAAATTCGACCACAAATGAGTCTTTTTTTTGCTGGTACCTAGTCCACAACTAATAGAAGTAGGAGAATACATCTTTATCTGCCCTCGGCCATCTTTTTCCTTGCCCACTAGTAATAAACCCCAGGCCAGAATGAAATTATCGAAAACCAAACCCTGCAGAGAAGTAGAAAATCCAAACCCAGCCCACCTTTCTCTCTTCAAACTCTTACATTTCATCTAATTAACACCGGATAATAATTACCAACTACGACGACGACGACGATAATAATAATAATAATGACAACAATATTGATGGCAGAAAGGGGGGGCAGCCGAGATATTTTGCAAAAAGACCGGGTGCAGGAAACTCAGAACCGGGCGTCCTCGAACCCATGCAAATCACGGACCCGGTTCAAGGATTTCCTGGCAACGGCCAGCTTGGCCAACTTCTCCGCCGCCCGCCACGCGGACGTCGGCGTCAACGCCTCCTCACCTCCGCCGCCACTCTCCATCCCGTCCGCCGTCCCATCATCCCTCCTCCGGAGATGCCTCCTCTGTATCTCCGCCAACTCCACCTCCACCGCCCTCAGGTTCTCGTACCCTGACCCAACCGCCGCCGCCGCCGACTGCAGAAGCAAAGACCTAGCAGACGACAGCAAATGAAGCGCCGTCCCTGTATCGTTCAGCCCCGTCAGCCTCCGCGCCTCCGTCACGGCCCTCGTCGCCACGAATAGGTTCCTTATCCTCACCGCCTTCTCGCTTGTCGCCTTCCTCTGCCGATGTCCCCCCGGCGGCGGCACAACCACCGGCAACAGCACCTCCTCGCACTGAACCGCCTCCTGCGACGCCGAATCTCGGTAGTTGCACCTGGCCTTAAAGGCGGCGGCGGCTTGTCCACCACAACACGGAATTCGGATTTCCACCAGAAGGTCCCTCTCCTCCTCGGCATAGAGGTCTCCGAGCTTGACCAACCCGCCAGGTGTGATAGTCGCCGACGGCTGCCCGCTGATAGAATACACGGCCGTGATCTCTCCGGCGGCCAAAGTCAGATGGAGGTTTACGTCGTGGACGATGACGCTCAGCAATCCCCCGACGCACCTGGCGAATGCCTCCTCCGGCGTCTCTTGCTCAACGTCGCCTGTGGCGTCGATCACCGGGATCTCGATGTGAGCGAATCGAGTTCCGGCGGAGGACGTCGTGGACGAGGACCTGCATGACAAGGACGAGGACGACGACGACGACTTTTCGGAAGACGGCCGATGTTGCTGACCGTCGGAGACGAGCATGATGCTGGCAACAGGGTTCCGCTCACGCCGGTCTTCGAGGATTCTTGTTGCCTTCCGTAGCGCGTCACCGACGGCACTGGTGGCTCCACCGCCGGGAACGAGCCTGTCGACGATTCTTCTTGCGGAATGCTGACCGTGGATCGTCATTCTCGTCAGAGGAAACAGGCGCTTAGAGGTGGCGGCGAAAGCGACAAGGGACAGACGGTCGGCGGAGGTGAGAGATAAGATAACTTGACGGACCGATCTCTTCAGCATCTGCATCTTCGACCCAGTCATGGCGACACCAACATCGAGGACCATCACCAGATCGATCGGGGCACGGCAGGCCACGGAGGAGACGGGAGGTGGTGACGATGACAACATAGCTTTCACCTTGAGCGCCGCGACGTACTTGTCGTGGTTACGGCCGGGGGAGAGAAGAGCCACGTCAGGGCTCACGGTGATCTGTACTTGGGCGGTCGAGGCCGCTTGTTGCCGTGGCCAATATTGTTCTTGTTGTTGTGGTCGTCGTCGTCGTTCGGGCGGAGGAGGGCATGCGGTGGAGGTGGAGAAGAAGCCCTGGAATTCGCTGTCGGACCCACCTTTCTCCTCCTCATCTTCGTCTTCCTCCGCCTCCGGTATGGGATTAAACCGCGAAGCGCTGCCGCCGGGAGACAGCAGAGGCTCGTCATCACTGTATCCCTTGGTCTCCGAGCTCGTTTTTGGGGATGTGGCCGCCGTCAGCGTCGTTACCTCCCTCCCCGTCTGCTTCGCTACTGCAGACGTCCATCCCCTCCCGCTCTCCTCAGTTTCGGGAACGGCGACACCTTGGACGGGGAGGAGAGGGACCTGGCGCCAGGTGGCGGCGCAGACGGGGCACGCGAGGGACTGCTGCTTCCGGACGTGGGTGGAGATGCAGGGGAAGTGGAAGGGGTGGGAGCACTCGGCGATGAAGATGGCGGTTCCCTGCACCGCCTTGACGCTTTGAAGGCATATTCCACATCGATTCTGCAATACAAAACCATCAACCACAAACCCAAGAATAACAACAGCCCGCCATCGATTGGGATTTGGGTTCTTCTAGGAATCGAACCATCATGGCCAGTCGGAAGCGGAACAGAGGATAACAGAGATTTTACTCTAGAAGGTGAAGAACCAGATAGGCGTTCTTTTAAAAAATTGAAAAGAAGAGCAGAGAATCTCTGTGAATAGAAGGTAAAGCCAAACACGCCCAAAAGGAGTTGGGAGTCAGAAAGAAAGAAGCCTTTCGCTGTCGTTTGTTACCTTTGAGAGACGAAAAGTGCTCCTGAGCAGACAGAATCTCGAGGGCGATCTCGGAGAGCAAGGATTGGAGTTGGCAGGGGACTGCGCCCGCGGTCTCGGTGACGTCATCGGACTCCCGCTGCTCGCCGACCCACATTGCAATTTGGCGCCGCCGGCCGTCTCGTCGGCATCTGCAGCCGTGGACCTCGCCGTCCGGCACCTTAGCCCGGCGGTGGTCGGCGGGACAACCTCGTCCCCTCCCGTTGTCGCGGGCGTCCTCGGGGTTGATGAGTTGCTCCGGCCGCCGGAGTTGGACGAGGAGGAGAACAGCCTGAATCTGGCGCAACTCCTTGGGCTTGGGCTCTGCGCTCTCGACGTCGCCGCCGTGTCCGTGTCGTCTCTCCTTGCCGACGTGCAGAAAGCTTTCCTCCAACCTGTTCCCATCATGCGCCTCCCTCTTGTCCTCCACCACCGCCTCAAATCTTCCCCCTCCCCTCTTTCCGACCACCTTTTCGCTCAAAAGGCGGATCGTGATCAGACGGAAATGGATGGCATCCCTTTTCCTCCTCTCTCTCCCCTGCAAACGAACAGAGAGGACGAGGTGGTTCACTTTTTGATGGCTTCCTTCGACGGAAGGTGGCGAGCAGAGGAAGACAAAACTGTAAAAAGGTGAGTGAGGAAGGGGAAGCAGGGCGAGCGTTTCCGGTCTGCAGTCTCCTTCTCTCTACCTTCCCCCCGGCCTTTTTTGGTCTGTGCTTCGATCGCAGAAACCACAGAAGAGACGTCACCTATTAATACAGCAGAGCTCACGTTACATAATTGAAGCACAGAATATTAGGAAATCATGGGTATGCAACTTGACGTGACGATGACCAGCACTACAGTTTTCCGTTTTTTTTTTAAAAAAAATTTATTTATTTAAGATGATTTTATTATATTATTAATCATAAATTTTAACGAGATATCTCGTTATGTGATTAGAATTAAATAAAATTAAATTAAAATTTTTAAATTTTACCTAATTTTAATATTTATATCAAAGATAACGTTAAAAGAAAGGTTAAGAATTAAATTTTCATCACTTCTATCAAGATTAAAAGAAAAATCAACTATATTTATTATTTCACACAGTCATAATAGTTACCACACAATCAGTATCACGAGAGAGATTTGTATTTTTGAAATGAAAAAGAAATGTTGAAAAATGATGAAAATTGTTTTATTATTTTTTATCATTTTACGTTATTTTTAAAATTACAAACTTTTCTTCCATAAATCTTTTATAATCACGTATCATCAAATTTTAGTAAATTATATTTTTAATTTGCTCAATTCTACTAGATATATAAATACATTCATATTAAATTTATTTATGGTCAATTCAATTTTCATCAAAAATAAATTATTATCTATTCATTTTCGTTTAATTTTATATATATAAATATCCTTCATTAGTTTATTTTAATAAAAAAAGTAATAATTTTTTTAATCCGAATCATTTACACAAATTAAAATCGTTATCAAATAAATAATAAAAGATTTTCGCATCATCCACCTACACGCTTTTTCTATTTATTAATTTTCTTATTTTATTCAAAATTTTCTGACATTATTTAATTAAATCGCGATACCACACTAGAACAGATTCGGCGTCATAAGATTTTAAATACAATCTATTCATTTTTCGTATTCTAAAGTGATTATCTTTCACGTGATAAAATTACACGTAAATTTGCAAGAATTTTATAGATCTTTCTTGTAAAGAACGTGTTTTTTAACTTTCATATCATATGGATTCTTGTCATTAAAACCAGTTAAATGATGGATAGAAAATTATCTATGTTATAAGGTTAAAACTTTAATCAAGTTTTTTAGTTGATTGAGAAGATTGGTGTGAATGTACTTGAGCTAATTAATATCTTTAAAATTTTATGTATGAAAATACTACAATAAATGATATTTAAGTGATAAATGATGTTAAAATTATATAATAAATTATAAAATATAAATTTATGTACACGTGAAAATTTACATAAAACGTTATGAACTTGAAAAACCTTAACTTTTTTTCGTACGGAAAAGTACCATAGTTATAATATGTTGTAATTTTATTTTTAAAATTAATCGATAATAAATAAAAAGATATTTAATTTTTATTTTAATTAATATAAAAATATTCTTCTTCTTTTTTCCCCAAACAGTACGTGTGGATCCTGGAGGAAGGTGTGGACATGGCTGTCCGTGGGATCCAACACCTGCTTACCGATTGCCACCACAGATTTGCCTTCGCTGATGAGAGCTTTCCTCTGTTCATCCCAACCCAGCTTTGGAAGCAAAAGATAACAATCGTGTTTGGGGGGGGGGTCCGGATCCTGCGTTGTTTGGGACACAAAATTGGCGTGGGCTGAGTGGAACTAGTGTTTTTGCCATTTATGAGCCGAAGTTAGCGGTGGCCGGTGCCGGGGCTGTTCGCCCTGAAGAAGACGTAACGGCGGGGACGTGTTTGATAGATTGTCCATGTGAACTCGAGGAGGAAGATGCAAGAAACCAGAAGTTATCGGATGAGCATGGATGGTCAAACATCGCCGCCCAAGGCCACAGTGGCCGGAGGAGGAATGACGTTTGCATGGAAATGTGGGGGCACGGAGCACCTGCACATGACATTACCGCGTTCCTCCTCATGCAAGGTCTTTTTTTTTTCCGGTAACGAGGCAGTAACCTCAATCAAGGTGTGTACCCATGACTCTATCGGTCTATTGCTGCAACTTGCATTGATGGTTCCTTTTTTTTTCCCTATTTATAAATCACCTCTGTTTGTATCCAGATTTCAGACTTTTCTTTTTACAATAGCCATGTTTTTAAACAGACCTCCTCCCTCTTTTGAATAGTTGTTAACCATATTTTTATGTAGATGGGACAAGAAATACCTGACTTTAACAGTTCTTTCTTTTTTAGATTTCGTTTATTTATCGTATTTTAATTTTAATTTTAATTTTAATATATATAAAAAGTTAAAGTTAAAAATAATTTTATAAATGATGATAAAGTTACATGATAAATTATGAAATTAAAATTTATATACGAGAATTTATATGATAATAATAATATAAAAAAATTTATATAGAGTTACAGTTCAAAAAAAAAAAAATTCTTCTAATAAAATTAAAATTATATAATAATTAATGTAACAAAAAAATTTATAAGTTAAAATTTAAATTATAATAATAATACTAAAAAAATTATATATAATTTAAATTTAAATTTAAAAAATAATTTATAAACAAAGCTTAACAATGGACTACAAAACAAAAGGAAAGCTCGAAATAATGACCACAGCGTACGACCTATGATTAGATTGGTGACCTAGCTTACTGAATTATACTATTTGTTGACTTGTGATGATCAAAATGTTTGGTAAGGTAGACTGTCAGATCCAGATCAAAGTGTTTGTATTTATTGCAATATTTAATGATATATTTATTTTTAAATTTACTTATTATAAAGTTAACTTTAATGTCTAAAAAAATTAAAGTTAAAAATAATAAAATAAATAATAATAAAGTTATAACATTACACTGGTGTTTTACACATTCATCAGCAAAATAATAAAAAATAAAAAAATTGAAATATTTTTGACAAATGGTAGGTAGTGGAATTGATCAAAATAACCTGGTACAGAAACACAACAGTGATATTTTCACTATTAACGGAGACAAAATTTCCTGCTACCTGAGAGAGACGAAATAGCGATATATATATATATATATTTCTATCGTTTGGAAAAAAATTTGCTTACTTCAAAATTTATTTCAACTTAAAAAAAAAATTCAAATTTATTTAATTTGTTAACCTTATTAAACAAAATCAAGTTATATACTCTACTTAAAAAACTAACCAACAGAGTTTTTATTCTTTTGAACGTTAATGCATCAACCTTCACTCCCCAGCTTGAAATAATAAAAAAGGGGGCCCATAGTGCAATCGAAGTCAAAGGTAATAATACAGAAGCCACCGGAGGACCCAACAAGGCAGTGAATGGTCTCTACCTCCGCTCCCACTCCTTGGAAGGTGTGTCTCGAGAAAACGCACACGGCCGTGGAGAGGAGGAGAGATGACCACAGAAAGAAGCAAGCAGTACGTACGTAATTAAACTTTTCCTGTTTTCTTGTTTAATCCATCCGCCACCACAGCCCGGCAGGGACGACGATCGATCGTCCGGAAGGTCAAATCGTGCGTCGCTTGTCTCTCCCTTGCATTGGACTCCGCGCACGCGTCAGAAATTTCCACGCTCGCACGTAGGCAGTAATATCCTGCGTTTGGATCATAGCCCCACTTTTCCAAAAACCATACCTTCATTCTTTTTGAAAAAAAGAAAGAAAGGGTTTTATCATGCATCGTAATAAAAATAATAATATTTTATGTTTATTATTATTCTGATCAATTAAATAACTACAATTTATTTACTTAACCCACTTGTTTTCATTTTAATATCATTATCATTGTTACGAAAATTCATCACTTCTTGTAAACGTCACTGGTCATCTGATCTCCGTAGAAAGTTGAAAAAGTCGATAACTGATTCTTTAGTCTTTCTATTCTATCGTAGACTTTATATTAAGGTTTCTTCTTCTTCTTTTGTGCTTCGCACATAAGATGCTATTTCAAGCTCATTTGGACCGCGACCTTTGTTTCGTTCGATTTTATTATTATTTTAATTATTACATAATTTTAATTTTATTTATTTTACTATTTTTTAATTTTTAATTCTATCTAATTTTTAAATCTGATTAGAGTTTTTTCAATTAAAGTCTTACCTCGTTGAAATTTTTTATGTTTATATAAATTTATATAAAAAAATTTATCGTATAATTTATTATATAATTTTAATATTATTTATAAAATTATTTTTAATTCCAATTTTACACTTATTAAAACTAAAATACATCATCACTAAACAAGGTTTTTTTAGATTTTACCGTACTAAAGGTTTTGTTTAAAAATAATTTATTAAATTTTAACTTTAACTTCGCATAAATTTTTACGTGTTATTATATTACATAAACTTTAATATATAAATTTTTATCGTACTAATTATTATATAATTTTTTAATTTTTAAAGTTTGAAATTTTTTTCAAATGTGTCTTAAAATTAATTAACTAATAAAAAAATACTTATAAATAATATTTTTAATTTTAATTATCATTTTTGAGATTATTTTTCCTAACAATTTTAAGTCAACGCCGCGAGAGAATACGTCGTCGGAGTGATGGACACCCATACCAATTCCTGGTGTTTCTGTCAAGCGGACGTGGCCCCTCACCTCACCGGACAGAATTTTTCACTCCCCTCGTGCGCGTCGCTCCCATCCTTCCCCTATCCCACCAATGTCAACTCTTCCCCATTGCTGAGGAGAAGGCCGGCGTGCGATCGAGGTCTTGCAGCTCTTGCTTCTGTTTTCCCCCTGTTTTTTTCTCTCCAATATACGACAGCTTCTCGTCTGGCTGCACTTCTGCCCAGCCTTCCACTGCAGCACTGACGTCGTCTGGTGTGGCTCATAACGTGGACTTTGCAGACGAGGATCGGAGTTAAACCTGTAATTGAAAATAAACAGTTACTGCGCGCAGTTAACCAATGGGGTGGGATGAAGACAAAAAATAAAAACTCCGCGATGTGATTGTAAGCAATGCAAGCAAACCACGGTTCACGAGTGTTTCTTTATTTAAAGTAGAATAATAATTTACCTTATCTGCCGCCGTGATTCGTCTGTCCTGTCATCTTCACGTATCGAATATTGATATCTTAACTCCATGTTGTTTTGGGCGTGGGTTGAGTGGAGCAAGAGACGGTTGTGAATGCCCTTGCTCCCATGGACGTAACGAGATATATAACAAAACTCTTGCGACTTGAACGCGAGAGACGAATCTGAAGCTCCGCAGGTGCCGGACAATGATCGATACCAACGAACCCAGCCAACGCCCAGTCGTTGTTAGCTCCGCTACGGACGAGCAGAGATGGAAGTGGCAACCAAGCTCCTGATCTTACAAAGGTTTTTTTATAACGATCTTTTAACTTTAATTTTATTTTTATATAAATTTTTACGTATTATTGTTATTTTATAAATTTTTATATGATAAAATTTAACTTTATTTAATAACAAGATAACTTCTAATTTTTTATAATATTCAAAATTAATCTGTTTGGTGCAAACGTACGCCGCTTTTGTTGAAGTACGTCTGCAGTTTCTTTTGCAGATTTGAGCTGTTCTTGCGTTCTTCCGATCAATTGTTATCGATTCCTGCACAATTCAATTTTTTTTAAAAAAAAAAATTGAAGCCCGACGGTCGGCGGTCGCCCTCACGCCTAGCCTATGTTTTTATTTTTATTTTAATTTAGCAAAAATATTTATTTATTTATTTATTTTACTCCATTGAACAATACAAGGTTGAAATCGATGATTATTCAGCTAATATAAATTCTTTACACCATTTAGATATACTGATGCGTAAAAAGATATTTGTATTAAGAAAGAATAAATCTAATATTTTTGTTATGACATCAAACAGCCACGATAATGAATGAATTTCAATTTCAGAAAAATCAACTATAATAATTTAGTTGAGTAGGAGTAAAAGCTAGTATTCGTAACTCCTACTAAAAATTTATGCTTGATTAGTGCATGCAAAGACCATTATCATTATATTATATTAAAAAAATGAATTTCAAGTATTGGACGAGAGTTTTTCAAATAAGTACTTTTTTATAATAGAAATGTTTTTTATGATCTAATTAAGAAAATGATATCTTAATTGAATTACGAAAAAAAACTCTAATTTTTATATATTATTTCTACAAAATAGTATATTAATATTGTTCTTAATTTTAATATAACGTTTTGCAGAATAATATCTTCAACGAGTTTGAAAAATATAAGACACGTACGTTATGCATGCGTGATTTTACCGTAATCCAAGATAACTTAAAAAAATCATATTAAATCAATTAACAATAATACGATTTGAATATATCAAATTGAACGGATACGATTATAATATCATGCTGAACTGCTGATGGGTCACCGTCAACGTGATTCACTCAGGCTTCTTAGCTTGTATTCTATTAATTGGCCAGTTAATTAATGCCACATTTTTCTATATATGCCTTTTATAATTATTAAATCTACGTTTCGATTCTCCACCCGGCCGTCGAATATGTATTTTATTTACTCAAAATTTGTTTAAGTAGTAAAATTAAGTGGACTGGGTTTACATTTTTCAAGAAATTACATAATTTACGATGTAAAATTTTAATATGGTATTTTAGTAAAAAATCTTAAAAGTGTTTAATAAATGTTAATATACATGCATAATAAAAAATGAAAGTGCATAATATTTAACTCTTAATTAAACAAATAGACCCTTCGTCCCATCCGCAGCAACCTTAATTAGCCACCATCTTTTGTTTGGAAAAACTACTGCTCAATTTGATACATATAGATATATGATATTTAAGTTTTATTTGATAACGAGATTAAGTGTTGGTTCTTTACAGATTTCAATGTGTTATAATTATCGTATAAATTTTTATATATATTTTTTTACCTTACAATTTATTACATAACTTCAATCTATTTGTTTCACTATCCTTAACTTCAATTCGTCATAATTATTGAAGCTAAAATACCTAATTACCACAAATGAAACTTTAGTTAATTAGGAATGATATTAATTAATTCCTTCATGTTATTGTTGTCATCGTCATCTTTTTCTTCTTCAAGAAAATTAAAAAGAAAAAAGTTGATCTTCTATGAATGTTAGTAGGTTAATTAGTGCTAATACTTTAGATTTCTAGGTTTGAACTGTTAATGGATACCATGAGCTGGTTAGCCTAATCAGTCAAGTACAGTATACCAGGCCATCGGTGACTGTACTGATTTTTGTTTGTTTCATATCTATATGTTTATTTACTGTGTTGAAGTTGGTCAGGCTATATATATAGAAGCTTGAGTAAATTAATTACAAGTTTTTCATGCATGCATGTGCCCTCAAGTTGCTTGCTCATTATTCCCTACACCTTTTTCATTTTAAATTTGATGACAAGGAATATATATATATATATATATATATATATATGATCATATGGGATTTGAATTGATCTTGATAATTAAAGAGCTAGTATAAGAATATATATGGCCTTTGTCAATTTAACTACGTACGTACGTACGTACGTACTTAATTAATTAATTAGAGTTGGGTGCATGCATGCCCTAGCTAGCTGAATCATTTTCCTCAACATATATCCATTTTTTTCGATTTTTTGTATTTTTTGGAAATCAATGAAAAAAAAATTCATTATTGAAATGTTATAAATCTGAAAATGAAAAATTTTATGAGATCATTTATGTATGTTATGAAAATTTAGAAAAATTTATATTAAATTTTTTTAAAATTAAAAATATTTTAAATTTTTAATATTTCAACCAAGGGTGAATAAAGGCAAGGCTTGATTAATTAAGTACCTGAGGTTTCATCTTAATTTTTTTCCCATGGGCCGGAATCCACATCAGAAAATAGATGCATGATTCCAACAAGGGAACCTGAGATTAATCATCTATAGCCAGCAGGGGTCTACCAGACACAAGCTTAAATTAATTAATGGACTCACAAAATTAAAATGATTATATATGCATCCCCTACAATGTTTACTGTATATATATATGTGATACCCTCAACTTGATCATCCTTATTATAATTAATTAATTAATGCCATGTGTAATAAACATGCAAGCATGAATTTGATTGAAATCTCTTGAGAAAATGATTTGCATATATGTTACTACTATTATTTTGTGGTGACTATACTTGAATTTTGATTGAAGAAAATACTTGTCTCCTCTAGCTTTTTGGGAAATGACTTGCATATTATTTACAAGCTAAGACACTAGTCTGAAAACCAAACCATATATAATTAATCACTCGTCTCCTAGCTAGCTCTTGAAGTTGCAAAGAAGATAGCTAGGGTTTCAATTAACTTCCAGAGTAGCTAGAGCTTGTACTGTAGCCGCCTGGGAGAGGCAGGTACACAGCTAGTTCAACTTTTCTTACACTAGATAAGTTTTAAAGTGACCAGATTAAAAATGAATGGTAGTGGGAGAGCAAGAGATTGGGATTTGTAGAGAGAGCCATAAAATTAAGGTGGTTCTTTCATGCATGTACAACAGAATATAAAGAACAAGTTCCATGAAAAAATATATATAGAACATCATATATATAAGTTATCATTCTAGCTTGCATTTCCATCATGTAGAAGAGATCGAATACAAAACCTAGCTCATGCATTAGAAGGGCACTTATTTATGACACTACATGAAAGAGATAACGATAACATGCATCTGTTATACATATATATATATATATATATATATATATATATAGTATATACCCATGCTTTATACTTTCTACAACCAAATTATAGATTTTATCTTATTAAAATTAATTGGTCAATAAGAAAGAATTCACAAGTGATATAAGAATCTTAACTTTATTTATTATTTTTGATGTGAAATTTTTTTCTTAACATGACCATGCACTCATATGCCTCTTGTTGAAGTACTTTACATGACACTTTATGTATAACATGTGTGGATTAACTTTAATATTATGTAAATTTTACTTCATTAAAATCAATTGATTGGTAAGAAAAAATTGACAAATGATCAATATCATGATATAAGGATTTCAATTCTACTTATCTTTTTTAACGTAAAGCTATTTTTTTTCGATACAACTACATCATCAATGAAGTTAGAAAGGAAAAGAAAGTCATAAATGTGTAAAACGAAAAGGTCAGAATATGCACTGACTGAAAATTATTATATATTATTCAAAATAAATTTTAATTAAAATCAATTATGGTGTGTATGTATGTTCAATAACCATGAGAACACAAATCAAAAATCCATTTAATTAAGACATCACTATATATTGTGCTCTCATGCTCCATTTTTGCCAGTGTAATCACCATGCGTGCCACGCCCTTGAAAGAAGTGCTACAGATTAATAGAACTGGATCCAACTTATAGATCGAATTGCAGAAACAAAATATTCTTTATCTCTGTGTCCTCAAAACCCATATACCATTTCATATATATATATATACAGATGCCTCATTCATTTGCACAGTTACATGTCAACCCATGATGAACACACTATCACCAATGTCTGTGAGAAATAATTTTTCCACTTCAAATTAAGAAGAAGAAGAAGAAGGAAAATGAAAAAAGAAGAAGAAGCAGCAGCTGCAAGCCCCGGCCGTTGATTATTTATTAACCAACCATTGAATTAAAATAATGACCGGCAACAGGCAACAGATCTGTGGCTGTTGTACCTTCCGAAGGAGATGAAGTAGAAGATCACATCTCAGAGAGAGGCGGGCACGTGGGGGGGAGGTGGAAATGTCAACCACTCGATCTCTTGCCGTCTCAAGATGCATGCGTCTGAGAACAAGCTGTTTTAGCTTCTTTATGATTTTTATTTATTTTCAGTTTTTTTAAATTTTTAAAATCACTTTTAATTTTATTATTACTACGTAAATTTTAATATATAAACTTTTATTACCTAAATTATTATGTAATCTCAACTTCGTTTACGAAACTAACTTTAACTTCAACTCTATCCATTTTCCGAAGTTGAAAAAGTTGTTTCTAAACGTACTTTTAAATTTTCATATATCCATATATCATATACGTAAACTTTAACATTATTTGTAAAATTATTTTTAATTCTAACTTTTCGTAGTTATTAAAATTAAAACCATCTTTTGTAACAATTTTTTTTGTTAATTTACATACATCTATTTACCTGATAAATAAGATTAAAGTAAGATTTTGTCAAAAAAAACAAAGAGACGTTATTTCAAATAACTAAGAACAAACAAGTCGCCACTTGCCAGTAATGTTTTTTTTTTAAGAAAAAAAGAGAGAATCTATATTCGTTGATGTTCTCTGGACAACCTCAACAGCAAAAGCGATAAGGGCGACATTTTTTATTTAATTTTTTTTAAAATAAAAAAACTGACCGTCGAACTCACCGATCCCTCACAGGTACAGGGGGCACATGCATGGGAGCGTCGGAGAAATATAAGGCGTGTTTGAAAAGAATAATTTTATATAAATTTTTACGTATTATTATTATTATTATAATATAAATTTTAATTATTAAATAACTTAACTTCGTTTGTTTGAATATTCCTGATTTAAACTCCATCTAACTTACAAAATTGGTTAATATCAAAAACAAACCAAAAAAAAAAAAGTTGTCTCGAATGGGAGGTGTAACCGGAGTCAAATTGCAGCATCCAAGCGGATCGGAATCTGGGATTTACGTTCGAGAGAAATCGGATCTCCGTATTCGGGCACGGCAAGCAATCGAGCACGTACGTACTTGACATACATGTTGATATTATAAGAATGGCCTCGCGCGCAATTAATTATATGTTGTTGATTGTTGATTGTACCTGCTTTTGAGTACGCCTCTCGATCCTGAGTCTGAATGTCGTAAGATCTTTTTCATCATCGATCCTCCTTGAAAAAACAAAGAAAAAGTTTAAAATTCCGGTTTGGTCTGACATCGCATCACAACTCGTTTAAGGATCTGTTGATGACGATTATTTTAACGCAATGCATGGAAAGGAGTTTTGACATTTCATGGTTCATTCAATTCGTCGGTATCACATCACATCACTTCTTCTCTTTCAATGGATGGATGAAGAGAGGTACCCATCGATCACACTATTCGTTAATTAGCCACGGCCGGCGGTTGCGCGCATGCAGCTTCTAAAGTGGAATCACATGTGTGCGCAGCCGCTACTCGATATGCACAACTATCAAAAATTAATCCATCTGAAAATGTTGGTCGTTTTCCAGTGCATCTGAAAAATTATTCAGCGGATCGATCATATATGTGTGTGTGTGTGTGTTGATACAAGCGCCACATCGATCTGTGGTATACTTGTGGCTAGTGATTAGTTGTGCAAATATAAGTATACTTATAATAATGATAAGTGTGTGTGTGTGTGTGTGTGTGTGTATGGTTACAATTAATTAATTAGTTGTACATGTAAATGATTGTGATAATGATTATGGGGCGTCGTATATGGTGCGGATGGGGCTTGGGCATATGATTGAAACGAATCCGAAGACAAAACGCCTACGTCACACATATTCCTTGATTCGGATTCTCGCGCTCGAGAGCGGGTGGTGCCGCTCACATGGAAGGAAGAGGATGGTTCGTAGGGACGGAGCAGGTGACGGGAAGGCGGGGCGGTGGTTGGGGATGGGAAGGGAAGCATTGGCAGACGTGTGCCACATGCCATGTGTTTGTCCTCCCATCCATCATTTGCCCTCCAAAAAATGTCCATTTAAAAATTAACGATGGAGGGGGAGGTTGTTGGGACGGTACAGTCGTTGAGGGGACACGGATCAATTTGATCCCATCAAAGCCACGTCTTATTCTAAAATTTAACTTAATTTGTTTTATCAAGGTCGAAAATTGAAATATAAAAATTTTAAAAAAAATATTATAAAATAAATTTTTTTAAAGAATGTTAGTATATATTACAAAAATTCTAAAAATTTGATTTTAAAAGATTTACGAATATTCTGTATTTTAACATTTTAAACGTAATTTTATATTAGACAAATCCTTTTATTTTCGATATGAAGTAAAAACAAACGAATTCGAAGTTTGAAGAGGTACTTTTCTTTTTTTTTCACGGTAGCATCGAGGTGACGTACGTCATGTGACAATCTAATCTACCCTTCATCTGGGTAAATGACGCAACAGTTGTAAAAACGGTTCTCAAAAATTAGATGACAACAAGAGTTTATTTAAAGAGATTTATTCTATTTTTAGTAAAGATTCATATGTTGTTATTATTATTATTACATAAATTTTCATGACAAATAAGTGAACTGACCTCGACAGACCTCGGCGGTGGGAACAGCTCAAGATAGATTTTTGTGGGAAATGATAAAAGACGTGCCTTAATTAAAAGTCAGGTATTAAAAAGGGTTTGGTTTTATTGAAGAAGGGCAGGCACAAAACGTCGAATTTGGGCGGCTATCATCCGGAAAGCGGCCTTAAAAGTGCAAAAATGTTTTTGCGTTGAGATGATAGAGTGAAGCTCAAATTCGCGGAGCAAAATCAAGCTTCAACGCAAATGCTCCTCAACGGGCCGAATACAGAACAACAGGGTAAAATGAAAAATTCAGTAATGTTGATCACCACACCTAAGTTGTGAACCTGCTATGAAGTAGGATGAATCAACGGAAGAAGCTTCCTGCACCTCATAATCCTAAGCGTCCTGGTTCCCACCATGGAACAATACCACTCATTGCTAATAAATCGCTCTAATAACAAGAATTGACACATCAACAACGTGAGCCAAGCGTCTCGGTTATTGATTTCACCATCATCCACTCCTCTTCTCATTTACCCTTCTTCGCTTCTTCATATTCAGCTTCTGGAGGTGCCTGATCACCACCAGTGGAAGAAGACCCACCAGAACCACCTGCCATGTGCTGACCAATCTTGGAGACTGCCTTATTGGCGGCATCAAGTTTTGCCTTTATCTCACTGACGCTATCGCCAGACATAGCCTGCCGTAAATCAGAAATCGCTGACTCTATCTCGGTGGTAACGTCCGAAGGGATTTTGTCCCTGTACTCCCCTAGACTCTTCTCTATGCTGTAGATTGTTGTATCAGCACTGTTCTTTATGTCAATGAGAGCTTTCTTCTCCTGATCCTTCTGTGCATGCACCTCAGCCTCCTTCACCATCTTTTCAATCTCATCTTCTGACAGACCACCAGAAGAACGGATGGTGATCTGCTGCTCCTTTCCAGTAGCTTTATCTTTGGCTGATACTGTAACGATTCCATTGGCATCAATATCGAACGTGACCTCGATTTGAGGCATGCCCCTAGGGGCGGGTGGGATGCCAACAAGCTCAAATTCACCCAGAAGCTTGTTGCCTGAAGCCATCTCACGCTCTCCCTGAAGTACCCGAACACCAACCTGAGTCTGGTTGTCTGCAGCAGTGGAGAATACCTGGTAGCAGACAAAAGACGAGAAATGGTTGGGCTCGGATGGAAGGGAAAGTAAAGATGTGGTAAACACACAGAACTACCATGCCATTCTGCATTACAAAAAGGTTGTATACATTCATAAAAATTAATTCAACATCTTCAAAAACAGCACCCCTTGACAACTAACTGCACGTCAGTGAGCAAACTGTTGTTCCATGTAAAAAAACTAATAGATTTCTAGCAACCATCGAATAGGTTTTTGAATCTTAATCTTGATCACTTGAATAGTTGAATCGATTTGAAGTTAGTACGATTAACCTTGATTATGCTTCCATTTAACAATTTTTTGGTGGATGCATTTAGTGCGTCCATATGCATTGAACTCAAAACATGACAAATAAATTAACCACGGCTCACCTGACTTTTCTTGGTAGGAATAGTCGTGTTTCTGTTAATCAGCCTTGTGAAAATGCCACCCAATGTTTCGATACCAAGAGACAATGGTGTGACATCTAAGAGCAGCAATTCCTTCACATCTCCTCGTAGGATGCCACCCTGAATAGCTGCTCCCATTGCAACTGCCTCATCTGGGTTGACCCCCTTGCTTGGAGTCTTTCCAAATATCTCACTAACTATTTCTTGAACCTTTGGGACTCTAGTCATGCCACCTACAAGAAGGACCTCATCAACTTCCTTTGTAGATACACCAGCATCCTTCAAACAGCTCTTGCACGGATTCCTTGTTCTCTCGATCAGATTGTTTACAAGAACCTCAAACTTTGACCTTGTCAGTGTGATGTTCAAATGCTTGGCTCCTGTAGCATCAGCGGTTATAAATGGCAAATTGATTTCAGTCTGGGACGTAGACGAGAGTTCTATCTTAGCCTTCTCTGCTGCTTCTCGCAATCTTTGCAGTGCTAGTCTGTCCTTCGATAGATCAATACCCTCAGTTCTTTTAAACTCACCAACTAAAAACTCCAAGAGAGCATTGTCAAAATCTTCTCCACCTAAGAAAGTGTCACCATTAGTTGCTTTCACCTGAAAATAAAAACAAGCATGAGCATGTCAAAAGAAAGCACCAGATATTACAATTAACATATTTACCACATCACTGCTCAACAGAAAACATATTAACTACCTCAAAGACACCATTAGAAATTTCCAAAATGGAAACATCAAAAGTCCCCCCACCAAGATCAAAAACCGCTATTAATCCCTCTTTGTTGGACATTCCATAAGAAAGTGCAGCAGCAGTTGGTTCATTGATGATTCTTTGTACATCAAGCCCTGCAATTCTCCCTGCATCTTTTGTTGCTTGGCGCTGTGCATCATTGAAATAAGCAGGAACTGTGATCACTGCCTTAGAGACAGATTTGCCAAGGTATGATTCAGCAGTTTCCTTCATTTTTGTCAATACAAAGGCACCAATTTGACTAGGGGAGTATTGTTGACCATTGATTTCAACCCAAGCATCACCATTGCCTGCTTTGACTATTTTATAAGGAACCATTTTCATCTCCTTTTGTGTCTGAGGGTCATCAAAACGGCGGCCTATCAACCGCTTGGTTCCGAAAAGAGTGTTTGCTGGATTGGTCACTGCCTGTCGTTTAGCTGGTGTACCAACAAGCAGCTCACCTTTCTGGTTAAAGGCAACAACCGAAGGTGTAGTCCGTGCTCCTTCAGAGTTTTCAATAACTTTGGTATTCTGCAGGTATAGTAAAAAAATGTTTCCATTAAATGAATGAATCACATAGATATCAACAATTAAACAATCTTGCCAAGCAAATATTTTCACTTTAAAATTTACTATAAAATGACAAAAGGAAAATTTTCAGTAAACACGACAGTGTGGAACTAACCTTCCCTTCCATGATAGCTACACATGAATTTGTTGTTCCTAAATCTATGCCTATGACATCATTTCCCACTGGTTTAGAACTGCAAAATATTAGATTGCAAATGATTCAAATTAACATGCCAACAGAACAAGCATTAAATAAAAACAGTAAAACATAAATAATCTTAAAAATAATGTGTGAGAATTATAGGTCCATGCACCCAACACTCCGGACATTAAAAATTTGCTAGGTACGCACCTCATAAGTATAACCTTAAGTATTATATTACATTTCATCAACGACCAAGAGCAATACATAGAGATATGGCTTCTCAAAATCACAAATATATCACATAACGGAAAAAATCTATTATTTCAAGGTATATAAGATAAAATAGAAAAAACAGCTACTTTCTGGGGAAAACAGGAAAAATTGATGTTTAAACAAAAAAACCATTTTCCAGACCATTTTCCCATTTTTCAGAAAATAAAATTGAGATGAAAAACATTTAAACAGAATTAAACAGCCTTTTTTTCTGTTTCAAAACAGCGAATAAAACTACAAAATAAAACTTTTTGCACAATAATTCAGCCTTTATCAATCGTACATGGCAAGAAACTTTCAATGTATCAAATATTATACATAAGTTCTATTTGATTAGAATCAATCATTCATAAGGGGATACTGAATCCATGCAATTTAATTCATGGTTAAATTGGATTCAAGTTGAGTGGTACTTTTTAAGGCAAGATTGTGTAATAACTTTTCACTCCAAAACTTTATACAGATGGGAGCTCATCTTAGAAACCTAAAACAACAGGCTTCCTTTGTATAAAGCTCAAACATACTGATGGTGAACCTGTTCCCTTGTATGGTGATCCCACATATACCAAAGTAAAAGTTTAATGAGAATCCTTTGTCCCAAGGAAAAAAATGTCCTATGTAATTTGTCCACATGGATTATATGAGTGGATCTATATCTCCAAAATTTCACCGATGACTTTAGAAATGCTAATAAGATTGATTATTTATTTATTCATGAAGAAAATGAACATTTTTAAATTGACTAATATCAAAACATCAAATTAATTTTTCATTCATAAATGACACATGAAGTCAATAATGGCAAATCTAAGCACCTGAAAGGCCTTCCTAAACTTGGAGATCTTCCACCCAATGTAGATATAGGCCACAAAGGCTTTGCACTAGAGACCTGGCAAAATGAATAATTGTTGATGAGTAAAACACATTGCAGTAGTTCACTAAATAGCATTGGCCGACCATATTCAAGGCCTGGGCCCATAATGATTCCAACCATTCTGAAAGATTTTTTTAGCCTTGCATACACATACTTTTTCAGTGAAAAAGTAACCTTCAAACGACAAGTTGCTCATTTTGATAAGTTTTATTATTGATGTTCAATTTTTTTCATTATTTTATTTAGAAAAATGTAAACCAGTGAATTTTGCATCATCAAATGTACACAATAACAATCAAGAATGTAAATTGTTTGCAACTGACTTTCCAGAGTTCAACTAATTTAAAATTTGTGGTTGAAAACTTCTAAAATATATGTCATACTACTCCATTGTTCAAATTAAAAGCAATGACTACTAGTTTATGAATGATGATTTCACAATTTGTAGTGAAAGACTGACTGATTTCACAATTTGTACAAATCATGCATCAAACATGACCAACCTCACTGGACATAATGGAGTCGAATCTTGCATCAATCATGTCCAACCTCACTGGATCATCCCTTTAAGAGTGGCTGAGAACTCACCACACAAATAGGACGACCAAAACAAGTGGGATGATCATGCTTGTCAAATCAAACATGTCAAGGGAATGAAGTACAGGTTGTGTGAGCAACCTAGGCAATCTGGGCAACAAATTCATTTAGGTGCCTGGGTGGAATAAAGGCAAACCATTGAATCAAGACATTTCATACTTGTGAGGGGAGCCAATCTGGTCAGCCGCCCATGCCAATCCAGTCAGCCACCAATCCGTTCCCCACATCAAAATTTAAAACAAGCTAGTATTGCTACTTACCATCAATAAAAACCCGAATCTTCCAAAAAAATTTGGATACGATATTTGAAACTAGAAATCTAATATAATCAAGCATATATTTCTTAAGGAAAAAATTCAAACAATATGGATTATAGATAAAGGAAAATGGGTGTGTATAACAAACCATTGTAGATAAAGAGAGTGCACATATTAACATTCACTGAAAATTTAAGCAACATAGTTCACCCAAAGCAAAATATAAAGAATAACAAAACTTCTAGATCCAAGTACCAAAACCCTCTAAAAACTCTGACCAAGAAATGACTAAAAACTATTTTAAATAGACTGTTAAAAGAAATTCGCAACTATAATTTTATTTTGGACTAAGAATTCACACCTTTGATAACAAAGTTTCTTTATAGCTACATCACATCTATGAAAAAAGTAAAATTCAACAAAGATATTCTTTTGATCTATCATCTTTTCAAGTCTCAACAATATCGAACCACTTCAAATCACTACAGAACCCAACTGACATGCCATAATTGAAAGGAACTATTGTGGAACAGGATACCGCACTTGGTGAGTTTTAGATTAATATAATTTTTAAAAAATTTAAATGATTTATGAAATTAAAATTAGTATGACATTGAATCAACAAAGTTTCTGAATTGATCCCTCAGAATTCCTTCAGGAAAAAATTCTCTTTGAATAGTACAGCAATCACAGTGGTGAACTTCACACACAAAAAGACTAGTACCCATGTGGGGTACAGTTTTGGAAGTACTTTAGCGATTGAGTGGATCACGACCGACAAAAAATAGGCCTACATAAATATCATGTCGTAGCAAACCAAGTGAAGCAACGCCCTATAAAGAACACACAGACCAAACATGATTGGACGAACTAATGATTCAGAAATAACGTGCAGATCAATTAACAAATCACAAACGACAGTCTACTTCGAAAAATTCTTCTGTTATCACGCACACGAAAAGACATGGTTGTGGTAACATGGCAAAAAAAGCAAACTTCAGAAATACATTACCACCGCAATTATTAATCACTAGAAGGAAAAATATACCGAAACAAACTATCGCAATGGTTCCGACTTCCAGCATCAGATAAAAAATGCGTAAGCAGCCAAAAAAACACCCTAATCAATAATATTTGAACGTTTGATAAGAGAGAAAAAGGGGGCATCGCTACTTACGGCTCTGAGAACCGAGAATTGGGCAGAGAGATCTCGCCGCCTCAAAGCTCTGAGCACAGCCGTCGCCGCCATATCGAATGTTGGGTAGAGAGAGAAGAGAGAGGGGGAAGAGCCGACGTGTAACTGAGCAGCGTGCCTCACAAGAAGATTAAAGAGAGAGAGAGAGAGTACGAGTGCGTGTGCGTGTGCGTGTGCGTGTGCGCGCGCGCCCGCGCTAGGGTTCTCGTTTCGGCGAGGTTTTAGCCGCTTGACCTTGTTTTCCCACGCCCACGGGTCTTGCGAGGTTAGGACCGTCATTTCGGTCGGTCCGAGCGGCTTCGGCGAAATGTCTCCGCGGAGCGACTTCCGAAGACGAAAGCTTATAATAGTTTTTAAAATTTTAAGAGTTAACAGAATTAAAATGGTAGTTAATTTTATAAATAAAGTTAAAATTATATAATCATTATGTAATAATTTAAGTGATAAAAAAATTTTATATTAAAATTTATATAGTAATAATGATATTAAAAATAATTTTAAGAATCCTAAAAAGAATTAAAATCAAACAAAAGTTGTGTTCCTTTGGACGTGATGAAATGAAGCAATTCTATCAAGTTAAAAGTGAAATTTCAGAGATGATTGGTTAAAATATTTATAAATTTTTAATTTTTAGCTTTATATAATTTAATATAGTAATACGTTGTTTCCAATTTCAAATACGAATTTAATGAATTGTTATTAAGGGCAGGAGGTCTCGCCTACTTTTCTGCATCTAATTGTATTAAAGATTAGTTACACTAATCGATATGATGTGGCATCGTATCGAAAGGTTTCATTGCAAATGGAAACTCTTATAAATAAAATATTTTTATATATTTTAACTTTAATAATTGTAGGGTGACAAAGTTAAGAGTAATTTTATAAATGATGTTGAAACTATATAATAAATTATGATATAAAAAAATTTGTGTAATAAATGATAACATATAAAGAAAATTAAAATTCTTTATTATTAGAATTTTGAACTTTAATTTTTGTCAATTTTTAACGTATTATAAAATACTGCCTAAATAAATGCGAATAGACATATTCTATATGAAGATCAAACCAATTTTGTGAAATGCTTCATGATGATTTATTTTTTTAAAATAACAAATTTGAGAAAAATGTTCAATTCTAAACAATTTTCAAAATTTCGTACAACTCTCTCACAATACAAAATCCAATTTCAGCATAGAATAGAGAGACATTCTAAGCAAAATTTACAATGACATAAAATTATCGATTTGTAAATAATTGTTTTTAGTTATTTAAATAATATCTTATGATCATTATTTTTAATCATTACCAGGAGAAAATCCAAGTAAATCATTATTTTATAAGAAATCTCTAAGTATTATTTGGCATCATCGCTATTTATTTTTAATTAATTAAATACATTTGTAGTCTACTGTGAACAATCCAAAATTACAGAGTGCATGATATTAATTGATGTGTTTTTGCTTTCTAATCTCCTTATTAAACTTATGCCTTTCATCTAGATATTTTAACTCACTTTACATTATAATCTTTGATATTTTTCGAAATAAATATTTTTAAAATGTATTTGATATATAGTATAAGAATGTTAAATTTGAATAATATATGGAACCCTAAGTTCTACAATATAGTTTCATATTCATTCAAAATTTCATTTCTTTAAAAATTAAGATAAGCACAAATATAATGCTATATCTTCTAGTTTCATTTCAAACCATACTTATAAATATACAGTCCCAAAATATTTAATAATTTTATTTTGTGATACTAATACTAATCACATATAATATAAGTCTTATGTGTTTGATTTACCATTGTCATATTGACAAAAGGCAAAAAAAGTTACAAAAAATACATGTTGAGACGTGAAGACATTCAATTCAAATTCAAGTAATTATGTTAGGACTTCATCCTATTAAGTCCCCCCACTTTTTAATGTAAACTTTTTCTCACAATCTTTTTTAAATTCTACAAATGTCATTATTCCACAAAGATGCTCTTAATGTCGTCACTATAAGCATTTCCCAATTCCCTCACATGAATAGATTTTAATCCCCCTACATAATATAAATTCTGATGTATGTAAAAAATCCAATGATGAAAAATATCTACCAGCAAAAAATTCATGTTGACGACGTAAGAAAATATGACCTGTATTATTTTTTGATCAAGCGAATGTGTGAAGACTTGAGTCTAAATATGACTATAATTAACTAAAGACCGTTGAAATGTGCAGATATTAACTCAAAACCAATTAAATTATTAGTAAAGAAATCACCTCTTTAGAAATGCATGCAAGTCCTATTCTCACCTTTTATGTAAGATCACTCAAACAATATAAGATGACAGAATAAAAACGCACCAGTCAGTTAAAGAACATGAACACCTATGAAAAAGGCTTTCAGGCCGATATAACCGCAATAAACTATGCTGCAAATCGCATATATAATTCAACTACCCCGTTTGGGAGCCAATCCGAGAATATGTACACTTCATAAGGAATACTTGACATTTGAACCCATGCTACAACAAAGTTGATCTTTATTTGCCTCGTCTAGACCTTGATATTTTCTGTATCAAAGAAAATTCAGCTTTAGTTGAATAAGAAAAATAGAATAAGACAGACGGTCTTATCATCCAATTTCATTTATCTGCTTTAACCACGCCCCTGTTTTTCCTGTTGGACAAGTTAATAAAAATTAAACCATAGATATATCATCATTCTATATATTGTATAATAATTGCGTATTCTGCATATGTTTACTGTCAATTTCGTATATATGGTTGTTGATTCTGATTCCAACCATCAGCAGCAACACGCAAATTTAACCTAGAACTTCTTTGCATTTATACCTTGTAGGATCAGGTCTATCTCCTTAGTTGTTGTACTTCATTGTCTCCTTTTCAAATCCAATTGTCGGGAACTGCTTTGCATACTCTTCAACTTCGTACCGGAGCTTCTTAATCTCGGATTGGATGCCGTCACTTGTTTGAATCGTTGCCAAGAAGTCCTTTAGTTTGGTTCCACCTAATTTACAGATACCAAAATAAAAGACGAAAGCAAGAGATATTCATCAAAACATTCATTAAAAAGAATGGGTGCTAATCATGCAAAATACCATATCCATGAGCAAATAGTTTTCTAGAAAATGAACAAGATACAAATCATTGACCTTTCGTTTCTTTTTTGATTTTCACCGCTAATTTAACAGTCATGTCAAAAAATTCCGCCACTTTTACAAAATCCTCCTCAATAAATCCCCTTGATGTGAGGGCTGGGGTTCCTGAAACAAAATAGAGTAGATTATCAGAAAATGAACTGATCGCCAGTAAATTATGGACATAATTGAGAGTCGGTTGATAATGGTTTCACACCCATTCTGATGCCACCAGGGACCATAGCAGACACATCACCAGGAACGGTATTCTTATTAGCTGCAATATGAACCATCTCCATCACCTTTTCCACCCTAGACCCATCAATTCCCTGTATGGAACAACAATCATACAGATCAAATTCCCTCTAGATCTAACGTAGCATAAAAACAAATGGTATAAAATTCAATTATTGAAAATGAGCTAGGATCAATTGGATCTCGAATGCAATTTCATATTCCATAAAATGAAAATTCTGGTAATAGAGAAGAAACTGTGTTTTTGGCTGTAAATTTCAATTGCATAAAGATACAGAACTACAGCTAAAAACTCAATTTAATATCTTATTAGTCATCTGGCTTGTTATTGACATATCACATCTATATTTCAATACTACCTTGTTTTTCAAATTCACCAAGACTAAGTGGTTCTCGGTACCACCAGAAACAAGATCATAGCCCAACTTCACCAATTTCTGCAAATGCAATTGTCATTGTATGGAAGTTACCCATAGATAGCCTTGAAAGGTAAAACGTGGAGAGATTTATAAGTATTCACGAGTAATATTTATATAGAAGGGTATTAGAACCTGAGCAAACTTGGCACAATTATTGAGAACTTGCTCTTGATAAGCCTTGTATTCTGCAGCAGTTGCCTGCAGTAATAATGAAAGAAAATTTAGTCATTCTATTGCATTACTAGATGTGCTTGTACCCTCATTACTCTAAATGGTTAGAGTAAAACGAACATTGATTAAACATACATACAACTGAAACAATATCCATCCAGTTAATCAAAGTTCATTATACATTCATCTAACAAATACACAGTAGGTTTAAGTGTGATTCTATGGTTATTTTTCAATGAGTTTTATCTCAGATGCAATTTTTTTCATTTAGTTTAGACCTGTTAACCTTACCAACATACGCCCAAAAGCAAACAACAAAGGTATCATCAAATTGCCAAAACTAAATTGGAATAACATAGGTTGATGTAAAGTCCTCAAAAATGTCTACTAAAATAGTATTCTTTTGAATAAGTCAAAAGATTTTGTATTTGGATCCTTCGAAGGCCTTGTTCATTACAATTCAACAGGAATAGAACGAAAAGTTACATATTGACACAGAAGCCAAGGTTTCTTTAGTGATAAGAAGATTGTTTAGATGTTTAGTTAAATGCTTTCTGTGGTATTCAAGACCATTGCATATCAATGATCCCATCATACCTGCAACAAGATGCAATCGCAGGTAGGGTGGGAAAATTTACCAAAGAATTGTATAAAACATAACAAAAAGTCTATAGATAATGCATGAAAAAATATTTCTCTGGTTTTTCACTGGTTTATTTTGAAAGACAGAAAACATTATAAAGACAAGGATAGCAATAGACGCATGATCCAAATTCCAAAGCCATTCTAAGAGAACCAAATTTGGAGTTGCTAGGATACACAACCTGTTTTAGTGCAACAGCTAAGGCAGAAATTGTATGGTTGTGTGGACCCCCTTGAAGTCCAGGGAAAACAGCTGCATTAATCTTGTCTTCATAGTCGTAAAAAATCTATAAAAAATGACATGAAAATTTTAGCACTTTAAGTTTGTACAACCGGATAAATTAGAAAATAGGACATCAAGTCATAAATAAATGAACCATAAGGCATAAAAGCATCAATACAGAGAGGTAAGGAACATATAACTAATAAAATGAGAAGAATATATTGAATTTAATAATCTAGATTGAACAAAAGCGTGGGATATGGATGCTAGTATGTTACCTTGCAAGGCATAACCAATTAAAACTCAATTTTCAACATGATAAGGGTACCCAACCCAAGTCTAGCTCCCTATGATGAATAATGAACCATTGACCAAATCTACAATACTAGGGGTGTAAATGAAACAGAATCCAAATCTATATTAAAATACATATTGAGTTAATGTCAGATAATCTAAATCCATTTGACTGATATTTAGATAACTATTTCAATATTCAAATCCATATCCATGGATTTATCTAAAACTTGATCAGACAATCCAAATCCAAACATTTGAATTTGAATATCAACAATACATTTGTCTATAAATTAAGTAGTGTTTGAATTAAAAGTAAATTTTATTTTTAATATGGTTTTTAAACCCATTTTAGTTTTGTACCTTTTTTTTATATCAAGGATATTATAATAAATATACATGGATATTCATGATAGATTTCTAAATAGTGACTAAACAAGTTTGAATTAGTATATATCAAAATAGTAGCTAAATGAATCCAAATTGGATGATGTCCAGATAGTAGTTAAATAGATTCAAATATCTGGATATCAGAATAGTAACTAAATGGATTTAGGATATTGATGGATAGGATACATATTTGAATTTAGTTAAGATATTTTCGGATATCAATTTCAAAATTTGAATTTGGTTCTTTGAATGCTGGATTCATATTTTTTTCTTGCTAAATGATTTTGAATTCAAATCAAATTTTGAATACCCATTTACTTGCTTATACAAAGCTAGTGGCCAGCTCCTTGTTCATGCACTGCTACTAATGACACCAGGGTACAATCACCATAGTAATGGTTGTTCATGATAATCAACCAAGTGAGTGACATTGTTGAATCTAGATAAGCCTGATCCAATATGCATAACACCCTTCAATGGTGATGCACCATGCGTTCAGCAATAATTAGTTGGTTTCCACCCATCATAGTTAGCTACAACAGCTGTTATTAATACCTCTCCAACATACCTGCTATAGGAGAATCATCCCTAAACATACTTCAAGGCTGCTCAATTAACTTTTGCAGGACAAATTCTCCAATTCTCTGTGCTAAGACCCATAGCAAATGACCATCAATTAGTCAACCATGTCCAGTTTGTAGACTTAGTCATCAACTACCTAGCCGTAAGAGAGGGCAAGCAAAAGTGGGAACACACTTTCACTGAGTCAGCAGGAAGCATGACTTCTACCAGATCTCAAGCTCAACATTAAGCAACCTAGCCCTGGGCACTGAGGCCTTTGGGGTTGATTATCCAGGTCTAGATCCTCACCAATAAGGTCAGGCATCCAACCTTAAGAGGAGACATGAGATCACAATGTAAAAGGAAAGATATATAGACTGTAAACTGATAATTCTGATTACCTCTTTTCCTTGCTTGTTAACTTCCTTTAATCCCTTTCTGTAGAATATCATGGCACCACGTGGGCCACGAAGAGATTTGTGTGTTGTGGTTGTCACCACATCTGCATAATCAAAAGGAGATGGGATAACACCAGCAGCAACCAATCCACTGATATGTGCCATGTCAGCCAATAAAATAGCTTTCTGTTTGTCACAGACCTGCCAATTTTTTGAAGAATATTTGGAACCGTGAAATATTACATACATTTCCAATGAATCAAATCGTAAGATGAGACAACAGTCAAGTACAAACCGATCAATGTTTACCTTTCGCATGCGTGCATAATCATATAAACGAGCATATGCACTTGCTCCAGCGATGATCAATTTTGGTCTATATAATACTGCACTTTTCTCCAACTGAAAAAGAAATCATTCACAAGAAAGTTCAAAATATAATATCAATAATAAAAAGAAATTCTTCAACATATATTTCCTCTCTCTATTTTAATTTCTAGTAGATGAAATTGCATTGTAAATACAAGAATTTTGTGGAATTATGGAGAATGACAACAGACTTACTTGAGTTAAATGATGTGATATTGGTTCTCAACTTTAGTGTATCTTGAAGCAAATTAAATAATATATGAAAATTTAAAAATAACAGAAATAGTTTTAATATTTTTTTAATACTAATAAAAAAACTATTCTTGAAAGTACAGGAAAAACGTGAAAAAGAACACATAGATCTTGTATGCATCGTACCTGGTCATAGTCTATGTAACCTGTGCTCTCGTTAAGCCTGTAGGGCATTGTCTCAAAAAATATGGACACAGCAGATATTTTCTTTGTATCCGTCTGAAATTGAAAAGCATGAAGTTCATTTAATCAAATTTTTAGGATTAGCATAACACTATATCAACAGCTATAACACTAAACCTAAAAGTAGCAACAAGAAGATAAAACCACTAGAAAGCATATTTGATCAGCTAAAAGAAATTGTCCTTTGTAATAGAAGATCCCATGTGTAATGGAAGCAAGATTTAAATACTATATACCTGATAACCATGTGATAGGTGACCACCGTGGGGGAGATCCAGTGCCATTATTCTCTCATGGGGCTTTAAAAGTGCAGTGTAGACTTGAAAATTGGCAGGAGAACCTGATAGTGACTGCACATTCACTGAGAAAAATTACAAAGTATATGAGTCCAATGAAGCCAAATAGATAGATCAATTACAAGTATTTGCTTGTTTGTCAAGTATTTGGTTGTGCATACAAAGATGTTTCTACCGTAAGAAATCCAGATATATGTAGTCATGTTTGTTTTTGCTTATTATAGAAATTCGCACCAGGCTAAAACCATCCAGGAAAGACAAAAGAACAACACCAAGAAAACAAAGTTAATTCAAGTTGAATGCTATCGATCACCTCCCCATTTTGCAGGATCCAAACGAAATGCTTCCAAGGCACGCTTCTGGCACAAGGTTTCAGCCATGTCAATGTACCTGAAAAGGTACAAGTTCAAGTACTTCTCACTTAGTACCTCATGAAAATTACACCCCAAGAAACTCCAAGCAGTTTAACTTTTATGATAAAATGGAAGTAAGTTGAAGGATAAAAATAAACAACAGGCTTACTCATTTCCACCATAGTATCTAGCTCCTGGGTACCCCTCACTGTACTTGTTAGTCATGATAGATCCCACTGCTTGCATCACCGACACAGATGTAAAATTCTCGGAAGGGATGAGTTCCAGTCCCTAGAAGAAAAAAACGCACACACAAAGATATCGAAGTTAATATAAATTCCCAAAACGGAATAAAGAACATTTATAATCACTCGGAGGTGGAAAGGAAAAAAAGACAATCAACAAGATCGGTATATCGCTTGCAGAAGATATGATGTTGTCAAACCTTCCTTAATCGAATTTGACCAGGAAATTATCAAAAGATGCTTCAACATTGAAAAGTGATGGTAGTTCTTATTAAGTAATTAAAAAATAAAAAGGATCAGACAGAGATTGCACACCTTCCATTGCCTCGCTTTCTCGAGCTCAATGATATCGGCAACTTCCGGATCTACAACCTCCAGCGGTGCATTGAGCTGCTTCGGCCACTGTCATATCGAGAAAAGGTAAGCACATCAACATGACACAGTCAGAAGCAACACTTGAGCGCAGATCAACGGAATCCCATTTTCAGCGATGCATAACAAATAAAAAAGCATACCGTGACACCGGATCTCTCGTCGATGGCTTCGTGTGGGAGGGAAGACTGGAAAGGAAACGACATAGATTAGAGAGAGGCGCGGGTATGGAAGAAACAGGTTGCCGGAAGACAGTACCATGTAACAGAGGGAATTCCCGGTGAACGAAGCGCGAAGCGAGGACTTTCTGACGGAGGACGAGAGCCTCCGGAGCGCTGTCGCCATTGCCATGGTCGTGCTCTCCCTAGCGCTAGCTGAGAGGAGTGCAGGAGGATGGCAGGTGGAATCTCTGCTCCCCGTTTGGTGGGTGATAACGCGAGTATGAGATGGATGTGTGGTAAAAATAACAGGCGGATCTTTTGCGTTTTCTGCCATGGTATTTGCTAGAATTAGCGAAAACATGGTCTATTTCATGTTTTTTCCTATACGAAAAAAATTATGTACGTTGTTACTTTTTTGAGAAAAAAAAAACCACATTGTAAATTTTTTTTTAACACTTTGTTAAAACTAAAAATTTTTCTGTTTAAAACTAACATTAACTTATTTTACTAATAAAGCCTTCAATCCTACCAACGTAAAGATTATCATCGTCGACATCTTCAATGTTCAAATTATTATTTAATCTGTACTTACTCAAACTTAAGATCACACCACCTTTGTCGACCAAAGTATTTAAACACAGACAACTGAGTTAATTAGAAGGCTATAAAACTTAATTTTCAACCTTCTATTTAATTTCAAGACTTGAACTTTAATCTTGCTTGTGTTATCTCTTTTAGCCTATAAACATTAACTTTCGAGATTTTTTTACTCATTCGTGTTTGCATGAATGAGTATCTTATATCAATATCAATTTTCCAAAAAAAAATCTTGGTCATTTATTGAGACCACTAAAGTGATAGTTTAATGATTAAAATACTTTTTATTAAATTAATAATCTCATATTCAAAATCTCACTCATACATTTACATCATTTCAAGTAATCATAATTTTTATAAAAAAATCTTAGATTTATTCAAAGAAATTATCCTAAGTCTTTTTTTTCCCCTCGTCCAAAGAAAAGTTGATCATCAATAAATCTTCATAAATATCTCGTTCTCTAATTTCCTTGATCACAATAAAGGAAAGCTCTATGCCTTTATTTTGTTTTTTATGAAACTGTAAGGTTTCATTTCCTTGGCTGCCATGTTGTATATAGTGTAGCGCAATTGTTTTTTTTTATCATCGTAAGTTTGAAATTTGATCAGAAATATAATTAAATCTATATAATTTCATAATTTATTTCTATTTGAAACTAAAATTTATATTTTATTCGATCAATTTAAACTAAATATTCTACCATTATTCTATTTTATACAAAAACTTTCATATTTTGGTGGGATTTGTATCCTTTGGAAATCTTGGAAAAAGAAAATTTTTAAAAAAAATTTAGTTTTTTAGGTATTTATGTATTTTAGAAAATGTAAAAAAACTTTAAATTTTTCTTATCACCGTAAGTATAACCTTTTTTCACTATTTTTTACTTATTAGGTAGGAAAACTTATTTCAATTGACAAAAATTTTATCACGACATACTCTCTTCAATTGTACGTCTTGTCTAATCTCTTATGATCATCACTAAACTCATAACTACACACAAAAAATATAAAATTATATTTAAAATATTAAAATATAAATTATTTATATATTTTAAAAAATTAATTTTCTAAAATTTCTGCAACTATCTTAAAAATTCTTTATTTCTTAATTTTTTAAAAAAAATTTAATTTTCAGATTTTTAACTTTGACAAACAAGACTCTTAATGGTTGACAAGTAATTTAATAAATTTGTAGGGCAAGTAAGTAAAAATCGCAATTATCTTTCGCCAGCACGACGGAAAGTAATTTTATCCATATTTAAATCCCAACACACCCCAAAGTGTGTCCACAGTCCACACGATTTAAAAAAATAATGGGCAGGTAAAAAACAAATAATTTGTGTACACGCTGCACGTTATCCGCCACGTCGGAAGGGACCGGTGAGCCGGTGAGGATGTGAAATTTAAATTTAAAATTAATTAGTAAATAATTAAATAGAATTTTTAATTGAAAAGTATGTATGAGTCCACTTTCATATCATGTAAAAGTAATTAAAGATGGAATGAAATGATTGAGATTGTATTTGTGCTCAGAAAAAAAATTTCAAAAAATCTAATAAATTTGAAAAATATTTTTTCAAGTAAATTTTAAAAATTTATTTCTTAGAATTCAATTTTAACATTTGTGTATATTTTTAAATATTCACGTAGTTAACGGCAAATGAAGAAAATTTCTATAATACAAGTATTACGATTGTAATAATACGAGAGGAACCAAGGAAGGGACTTTTTTTTTCTTTAAGTTGGAGGGTATGAAAAAAATTTACAAGTGGTATTTATAGCACTGTAAATGAAGAAAAAAATATTTTTTAAATATACAAATATTAAAAAAAATTCAAATTTTCTGAATTTTTTTTTTAATATACAATTCTATAAATTCAATGTAAATTCAACCTCTAAGTGAGTATATTAGATTTAAGTTTTTTAAGAAATTATATGATTTATAATATAAATGTTTTAATATAATTTTTAAATATAAAATATTAAAATTATTTGATAAATATTATTATAGATTATTACGATTTATAAAAAAAAAAGGGAAATAATATTCTAGTAGTGTTACTTTTAAACGATTCAGATTAAATCTGATTAATTATATGAAATAAGTCTGTATAGTTACGATTTAACAATACGTACCATGTGTTTATAAAATTTTCTCTCATACAGTACTTAAGTTATAGCTTAACTATACGAAATAAGTTCGTATAGATACAAATTAATTATACAGATCATCTCTTGTAAACAATATTTCATTAAGTTAACTGTAATTATATAAATTTATTCTATATAATTAATTAAATTTAATCTAAAAATAATATTATTAAAGATAATATTCTAATAACACGAGAAAATCGATTCCCTGAAAAAATAAAGATAGATGACGAACAACTCGTAAACATTCTCTAACCTGTCGCTATTGAACTGTTGCAACTGGGTATAAAAAAAGTCACGACGGAAGCGTAGGAAGCAGCAGGACTTTTGTGGACCGAATCGGGTGTTGCTCTCGAGGGTCCGGCCCACCGCCGTCGATCCGACGGGAGCCACCGAACCCCTATCCTCGAGCGGGGGTCGCCTGTCTCTCCTCTCCTCCTCCGAACACCAATCCAGCCTTCTCTCGGAAACGTCCGGTGCGGACGAGCCGACGCCTCTTCCCCTCCGCCCGTCCACGTTGAAAGGGACGACTCGGACCCGCGCGATCATCCGAACGAGGCTTCCGTTGAATTTGCGAGGATCAACATCTAATGCCAGCAAGACGACGGATGATCCAACCGGAGGACCTACTGCGATAGTTGGACAAGGGGCCTAAAAGACAGCACCAACAAAAGAGCCAGATGTTTATTGAGTTGTATTTTTATAATTTTAAATTAAAATTATATAACTTTAATTTAAAATTATAAGATTACAACTCTCCAAATAAATTCCCTAATTTTATGATTTTGTGAAATTGATCTGGAAAAAGGTTAAGTGGCGATGCGTCTGCGCGGATCGGAATTGTACGTGAAGTAGCACGGTAAAAGCTTGAATTAGTTGGATCGTGAAAATTTCATTAGAGAAATGGTATTTATTGTCAACTTTTGTTACATTTAGTGTAGATTTGTACTTTATATAAATCAATAAAAAAAATTGAAATTTTTTTTTATCATTGAAATATTAGAAATCTGAAAAATAAAAATTGTACCAAATCATTTGTATATATTATGAAAATTTAAGAACATTTATATTTAATTTTAAAAAATTAATATTTTAGATTTTTAATATTTTAATAATAAAAATATTTCTATATTTTTCTTTTCATTAATTTTCTAATGACACAAACTTCCCTTTAAAAGCAAATTTAAGTGCAACAAATGTACCATACATCTATTGATAATCAGGCAAGGTTTGTGTTCTTAAGAAATCTTAAAATATAAAAATTTTCAAATTTTTAAATATTTATGTATCTTAAAAATATGAAAAAAAATTAAATTTTTTTAATATTACAAGTACAGATTTTTTTCGTCATTTTTCATTTATTAAGTTGAAAAAAAAATTACAGTTAAAGAAAAATTTATCATGATGTACTCTTTAACCTTATGTATCTTGTTTAACCTATTTTGATCATTATTGTATTTGCGATTACACGAAAAATATAAAATTATGTTTAAAATATTAAAATATAAAATATTTATAAAATTTGTTTAAAATAATTTTCATAATTTTTGTAATATACACAAACAAACCTTAAAAAAAAATTATTTCTTAATTTTTCTTTTTATTTTCCTTTTTCATTTTCTAAATTTTCGTTTTTCAATTTTTTTAAACAATTAACCTTAACACAAGTCGACTACAGTCATATGACCTTGCCAGGTGATTCTTCCCGTATAAATTGCGGCATGTTTTGAAGGTTAAATGACAAATAACAAGCGAATGCAAAAACTAAAGCCGATAGAAATCAACCGGTAGCAGTCTAGTTGATTATGCAGGTTTTGTTTTTTTTTTTTACTTTTAACTTTTAGAAATATTCTTGTAATATTCACATTTTTTAATTTACTTTTATCATTTTCAAAATTATTTTTCTCTTTCTTTCTATTTCAAAATTATTTTCCTACAAATCACAAAAAAAAAAAACGAAACCTTAACATATTGATCTCAAGGACTCCAGTTGAAAAAAAGACCAACGGATCATGACTATGATTATACATAGAAATGGTCGAGGTGAATACCTCAAACCACAAGTTCACTCAGGGCCAATCATTTCTTCCCTGCACAAAAGATAGAATCTTTGATTTCCTAAAAGAAAAGATTTTCTACCTCAACGTTATCTCATCATGAGAACCACGCGATTGTTGTTTCCCGTGGTATTGTCGCATTGGCAAGCTACACGTGATAATGTGTACATCTGTGCATACCATCTGCTATTGATCTATAAAAACAATTAATCATGATGTCTCATACCTTATCTATCGTTCAACCCTTTAAATATTTACCGTATTACGATTTAATTTTCCATCCTAAGTTATCCTTATGAATGATTTCCTTTCTTGAATTTATGGATTCAATCATATATCTCACCCTGTTTAATTTGTTTCAACTAATTTACTAGTTTCATAAAGCAATTTGCCATGCAGTAAGCAGGATCATAGCAAAGGAAATCAACTTGAACAAACGAAACAATCCTTCCCTTTTTAGTATTCTCCCAGAACAGGTATTCCATTAAAGAAACCAAACTGTCTCGGGCTCAAAATGCATTATACATTAACGAATATAAGAATTGAAATGAAGAAACTAAATGTCACAGGAATGAATGGGTAAGTAGTAGGTTCAAACATTTCAAAGAGGCCAATCACATACAAGGATCCCTTTATGAGTCGTATCACATAAAACAGGCAGCAGACTTGCACAAGGGCAATTTGTAAACTACCAAACTGACCACGGAACTAGAAAATACACGAGTATCGCTATTGAATTTGATTAAGAATAGCAAAGCTACAAACACGGCTGTTTACAACATAATGAGACGACAGCATCACAACTAGCATTGCAACCAACCATCGACATGTAAAATGACTGGCTACTTGGCCATTGCAATTGCAGATAAATTTAGAACACAAAAACTATATGCAATAAATCTCTAGCCTCAGGCGCCACGGTAGTAAGCACCATTGAAAGATGACCAAAACATATAAAACTTACTGCTCGTGCACACTTGCCAGCCACAATGAATTCACCATACAGATGTCAGAGTATCTCCTAAAAAAGCTCTTCTGAATTAAACTTGTTCCAAGCTTCCTGTTTTACATTTGAAGGAACAAGAGCGGTCAATAAGACAGACAGACTGCTAAATTTTCATGTCCTTGATCAACATGATATGACTTAACCACAAATGCACAATTAGTAATTAGACGCTTCCACATTTTCAGTATGCAAATATAAATTGAATACTAGTAAACAAAGAATTTAATCTTCTACCATGAACCCAACTGATCCTGAAATATGAATGGATAAATTCATGATTAGAAGATATTGTGCTCATTGGAGATCATTAGCCGGTGGGGTGACTAGATGGCATGAAAGGTTTACATGCTTATTTTATATGTAGCCGCTGACCTGTTAAGATGCATGTCAAAAGCATCATTCCATCTGCATAAACATAAAGAACCAAGAGGATTCACACATTTGTCCCAAGTAACCCTGCAACAACTGTAAATCATGACAGTGAGGGATGAGACTGGCCAACATTGGCACCATCCAGGATCTCTTTTGACCTTAAAAAAATACAAATCTAGTGCACAAGGTTCCAGAGAGGTTTTTTGCACTATTTTGTATTATTTTGTAGCATAGTTTGAAGGCATGTGTTGCTACTAGGTTTTTTGACTTTGAAAACGGGAAAAATCCAATATACATAGTTAACACTTTTGTGGGTTCTATGGATGATTCAATCATATATCATCTTACATCCATAAAAGGAGAGAATTCCCTAAGATTCAAACCTTTGACCTTCAAGTAATAATGAAGCAAATTTATAGGTCTCTTTGACGCAACTCCAAGAGCTTCAATTCCAACTCTACACAAGCATTCACACACAATCATTATCACACAAATTCTCATACACAAACTCTAATATCGTTTGTTTCACTACTCAAAACTACAGTTCTTCACAGTTGTTGAAACTAACTTCACAGTGAAACCAGAAACAAATGCACCCTATCATGACAACAAAAATTTCCCTTATTTTCTTTCAACTTTTGACTTTACCAAGAAAATGAGCTTCACCTTGGTTCCACTCCAATTGTATTTCAAATTCAATTGTATACCTGATGACTAAAAATACTTGATAATCTTGTCTGAGTGAGATAAAATTAAGGAACAATGACATGAATTATATTGAATATGTTGGAGCCTCTTCACCCTTGCTTGTGTGGTCATCCTTGTCCTCTCCAACCTCCCTAAGGTCTCCGCACTGGAGTGTGCGTGGGAGCAAAAGGTGTTCACCAAAGGAGTGGGCGAAAAATCAATTTACCCACTCTGGGAGTGCCAGAGTGGGTTTTGTGAACAAACCCTAATTTATTTTTTCCCACACAAGACTGGAATTTTTCCAACACAAGATCTCTATATCCAAAGGTTCACATGTATCTAGGTTCATTCTTACATAGGAATCTGTATGTAATAACTCAACCATAGACTTAGTAATCGGACCCCAAACCCAAACACAAAGAACTGATTCTGGAAAAAGATTCACGAACTAATAAATGAAAAAAATAGCCTTTTGCTTTCCAAGGCATAAAGGCACTGAATGATAAATTTGTACTAAAATACTGCATGACAGTTGAGTTGATGGAAATAAAACAATGTAGCATGTACCTTAAGGAGGTCGAACACTTTCTCTGCAATAATTTTTTGCTCAAGGTTTGCACCTTTTTGTTGCACCTTATCAGGATGAAGATGCAAAGTTGCTTTCCGGTAAACTTTTTTTACAGAGGCAGCAGTAATAAGATCTGTTAGAGATACAGCCTGCCAACCGCATTCGGGCCAAAGGACCTATTCAAAATTACCAGGAAAACAACGTTGGTTACAACATGACATCCCAAACCACAATTTGAGAAGAATGCACTTTCATGACAACTTTACGAAATGTTTTTAGTCAAAAACAAGCACAACAAAATTGACTCCAATTTCAAGATCCAGAGGGAAGTCACTTAGATGACTAAATTATTTAACTTAGTCATCAAAATCCACAGCAGCACATTCTTCCTGAGCAAGATGAATATCTGCCAAGTGTCGATTATAACAAAATAAATAATAATAATAATAAATAAATAAATAAAAAGTGCCGATTATAACCATGAACCTCCCATCAAATATGTTTGGTATGAAAGCAAAATGCATGGCCAGAAATACGTTAAAAGATCATTTCGAGTGATATTATTTAATTTAAAAAGTACAAACCCAACAAACGAGACACCCACAAATGTAGCTTTGAGATGAGCGTCCAATTATGTACATCCTTACCTCTAAAAATGGAAAGACTCAATTTTCTAATTCATTCTACATTATTTTGTTAATTTGTGTAACATTCAGTTTCTATTAGGTAGAAATAGCTAAAAGTAAAAGAATGTTATGAAGATAAAGTGATAAACAAGCATCACTCAAAAAAGAGATTTTGCTAGTGGGCCTCATTAAGAATGTCACAAGCATCGGCGTAAAAAGAAAGATCATGGTGGAATAATGTAAAAATTGTGCCTTTCTGCCTTTCCAGCCAACATAAACAAGCAAGGAACCCATCTTAAAATAGAATTGCAGAAGGGACATGCATAAATCATATTCTAGAAAAATTTAGACAACTTATTGCATAATCAACATGCTAACTAAAACTCACAGGAGTTTACTAAAATAAATTGATAAAGTTAGCAAATAGTGTTTACACACATATTGCAACGTAGACAGTAAAGCACGTAAGTTGCCTTCTTTTCCAGCAGCCCATCGTTTGATCTCAACCTCCATCCTTTCAGCAATTCTCTGTAAGAAGTGCAAACATCATTACCAATTAAGCTCAAATTTTACTGAGGATTGGAAAACCAGCTAACAGTTCAACGAAATAAAGGCTTCATAGAAAACTATGGTTTTTCTTGCAAACATCATAGATAACTATAATTATATTTCAGTTCGTGTGTGGTGGTTTAGGTTGTAATTCTGAGGTGAGTGGATTTAGTTCATGTGTTTCTTATCGGAGAGGTAGACTTAAATAAAAATTATTTGTCTGCCAATGAAGTAATCTAACTAAAATTGGCAATCAAGAAACATCATTCATGCATAACCATTGGCCAATGGTAAGAAAACCACAAAGCAAGATCTGAAACACCAAAACAAGACAAAAGTGATACAATCAGAAATTCTTTTGTTTCCTTTCATTGGCGGGCTTGAGATAGAGAAAAATATGAAGGCTACTTGGAAATGAGTGGAAAATTGTTGTACACTTCATTTTCACCGAAGGATGTAGTGCTACCATGCATTTTGCCCCACTGAGCTTCTGGCTCTTGGTATTAGTCTATGGAATATTCTTCCAGAATGAACACCCCACAAATGGCAAAGTGGGGTATTTGTCTTCACCGTACATAACCACAGGTGATACTAGTAATTCTCAAAGCTGCATGCATTGTGAAGCTGGCTACCTTGAGATCAAGAAATGAATCCTTGAGATGAAAGGTGCCAACATTTCACCTTTTGTTTTACATCTTTCAAAGGAATGGCAACCTCAAGATGAAAGGAATAGCAGAGTCAAACGAGTTAGTCGGTATGTACCTCAGAAGTCAGAATTTTTGGTTTAACCTGTTACCTCTATTGGATCCTCCTCTATTGTCTTAGCACCTACTTAAGGTCATCATAGCCTGGCACTTGTCTAGCCAATGCCACATGTTCTTAGTCTTTCTTGAAAAGGTTAACAAGCAACCTTTGTGTTACCAAATGTGATTAAAAAAGTAAAAGAAAAATTCTAGTTATGAATTGCACTGTACAGTTTAAAAGGCATAAACAAAACAGATTATTCACAACCCTTGGTTTCTGAAAATTAACTCCAGGTAATACATAAACAAAACAGAGATTCAAGAATCTGTTCGTCTTAGATTTAAAAATTGTTTATATATTCTTTTCATATAAAAATCTGCAAGTCTTTTTCAAATAACAGCATCGGATAATAGAGAGAAAAGTGTGCCAAATCAAAGAATCTCACATCTTTTTCTGCTAGTTCCCTTTGAGCTTGCATGTCACGCTGATTTTTCTCTGCCAATGCTTTTGCCTAGGCGGACATCACCAAACACAACAAAGAAATCTATTTAGAATAACAGAATTGATTTGAGTTGTTGAATTTACCAGCATTGTTTGTAAATTACAAAGAGTTATGGTTTTCAGAAGGATATACTTGACGCTCAAGAGTTCTTTGGTGCCGTTCAAGTCGTGCCCTTCGTCTTTCTTCAGACTCCCCATCAATTTCTTGAAATTCTCCGGATGATGACTTTGCTTTTTTCCAAAAAAAGAGACAAGTTCTCAGATTTCTATTGTATTAAATGAGCATGTATACATCTATGATCTTTTCTTAGCAGACAGAAAATAAGTTCTCATTGAAAACAGCAAAAAAATCTTTTCATTGATTTGACAACATTGCCTCTTTATTAATGGAAAATAGAATGCCATTAATTGGAATAAGTTAGAGTGTTGAAAATAAGTACAAGGGACCGACCCAGGGAACCATTTTGTCAATAACAGAGAACAGGCAAGAAAAATGGGAGAAAAAAATCTATTCCTGAAAAGGAATAACTGTGCTTTTAGGTACTCATTGGGGATACCTCCAAATACAGAGGTCAGGTCATCCAAGAAATTTGCTGATGATGTCTTCCTCATGCCACTAGATGATGAAACAGAAGATGCATTCCTTGCCCCAGTTGAACCCCCCTTACTTGGAACTTGTCCATCAAAAGAGAAGTCCTGAACATCAAAAAAATCAAAAATGACAGGGTGCATAAGCTACAATGTAAAACATGATTCATGCAATGGTATTAGCTCCCACCGGTGTCACAGGCCTGTGCTTTGGCTCACTAGTAGCACGTGAACCCATTCCGAAAACTGAATCAAGATCATTTTCATTTTTAGATTGCTTCTCTCTTGCAGAAGCGGTGGCAGCAGCGGCGGCGGCCCTTTCGCGAGCTTCCCTGTTGGCTTTTTCAACTGCAGCCCGTTCAGCTCTCTGCCGTGCATCAGCTGCAGCTCTCTGCACTGCAGCCCTTTGACTCTCTCGTGTAGCTTTTTCTCTGACTTCTCTTTCCCTGATTTCTCTCTCTCTTGCTTCTCGTTCCTTAGCTTCTCTAGCTATCCTCTCCCTTGCCTCAGCAGCAACTCTTTCCCGTGCCTCAGCTGCCGCCCTATCTCTTGCCTCAGCAGCAGCTCTTTCCCGTGCCTCAGCTGCTGCCCTATCTCTTGCCCCGGCAGCTGCCCTTTCACGTGCTTCAGCTGTTGCCCTGTTTACAGCAGCTCGTGCAGCACGCTCTCTAGCTTCAGCATTTGCTTTCTCAACAGCAGCTCTTTCAGCTTTATGCTTTGCCTCAACAGCAGCTCTTTCTCGCGCATCTGCAGCTGCTCTTTGTCGTGCTTCTCTTAGTGTCTTCTCTACAAATGCCTTCTCCCTCTCCCTTTCAAGTCTCCTCCTTTCCTTCTCTTTCTCCTCCCTTTCCCTGTGTTCCTTCTCAGCATCAAAGTTTTCAAAATTTTCCCCCGTCTCTAGATTGTGGAAATCAGAAGCAATTTTCTCTTTTTTCACTTGATGTACAAACTCCCTATTTTGAGCAGTCCTTGATTCCCTTTCTCTCTCTCTTAATTCCCTTGCCTGTTTGATTTTTGCCTCAGCTTTATCCATGGCATCTTTCATGGCAGCAGCGGACGTTGCAGCAGCTGAACTTGTTTCATTGTCTTCTTCACTAGAAATAACTCCCGGCTGTTCTTCTGCACACATTTGAGGTTTTCCCATAGCAAAATCCTCTAATTCATCTACTGATGAAACACCAAAAGTCTTGGATGAATCAGTAAATGATTCAGAAAATGTGTAATTTTGTTTGTAATTGGAAAGAGGAACATCTGCATTTGCCGATTCACTTCTATTTCCATGAGAGAATGCACTTGTCCTTCTTGAAAATGGAGGAGGAGGCTTTGAAGGAGGTGGTGCACTGGTAGGTTGTGTACAGAGTGGAATTTCAGAAACAGTAAGCCAAACATCCTCATCTTCCTGTGGATGTTGTTTGCTATTTATTTCAAACTGATCAAAATCTGATTTTATGTTTGGTATGCCAAAATTTGATTGCTCTGGTTCTCTTTGGGTTTCTCCTGCTACTTTCATAGGTTTAGCATCAGAAGAACTATTAGCTGGGGCCTTTTCAGCAAATTCCTTTGCACCAGTTGGGTGTGTCTGCTTTATTTGATCAGATGTTTTTGCAATATCCTCATCAGATGGAAAAAAGGGTGTTGACTTGTTGAGTCCCTTAAAAGAATTCACAACCTCAAAAAGTCCATCAGATGCATTGAATTTTGTGCTTCCAGAGGAAACACCAATACCGTCAAGAGGATCTACAAATGATCCTACGGAAGTATATGATGGGACAGAGGTTGATTCTAAATCAGCAAAAGGATCTGTTGACACACTAGTCGTCGACTTATTTGGCTGACTAGATGATCTTTGATGGTTGGTTGCTGAATATTCCCTACAAAGAAAAAGAAACATTACAACTCCTATGCATGATAGGAAACTTCTATGGTAAAACTTGTGAAGCAACTTGCTACATGAGCAGCAACAACTAATGGCTTGATCACTATATAAGATCAGAAACATAAATTCTTCCTTTCCATTTATTTCTATCTCATGCTAAATCATTGGCTGAATTATGTAAGTTTAAATCTTATTTTGCTATTAAAAATTCATTTTTACCCTTTCTAACTGAAAAATTCTCAGGCTTGCCCTACCCTCTTACAAGTTACAACAACAATTGATGTCTTAATCTAACTGTAAGGGGTCAGAAACATCAATCTTTTCTTCCCATTTTTCTCCTATTTTTCACAAAATATTCTGTTAAATTTTTTAGTTTTACATTTTTTCACTTTTCGTAATTTTCGACATATCTTTTTTTAGTTTCACTTAGAGTGTTATTAAAGCATCACACCTAGTTGCCTCAGGCGAGAGTCCTTGACTAAGGACCAATTAAGGTGCCAGGGTTCAGTAAAACACGTGCCTTTGTCTCCTTAGGTGTCATCTCACTTACCTTTTGGAACATCTTGAGCTATTTAGCAAAGGGAAAATGTTTCTTCACTTCTCAGTGATTTTTTCCACTCTAACAATCTTCCAATGAGGTATGTCTCATCCTCCAATGACTTCCCTTTGGATATAACTCTTCTATCATCTCCAGTATATAACATATAAATTTTTTTCTCATTTTCATATTTTTATTTTCTTGATATCCTATTGATTTTTTTCTTGATCAGATTTTTCATAAGGATTATACTTATTTCATTAATGAGAACCACCCCATTTAGCTTTCAAACAATTCCAACGATTTTTCTGATTTTATTAATGTACGCAACCTTGGTAAATCTAGAATACAGGATGAAGATTCTGCATTTGTTTATCTCTGTATTTATGTAGACACTAGTTTCTTGTAGTATGTAGATTAGTGAATTACTAGTTAGTACCTTTATTTTTTTAGAACTTATTTTTAAAATTTGATTTTTTATGTTACTGATTAAGTGATGAGTAATTTTGAATGTATTTGATTGAGATGCATTTCTTATTATCTTTATTTTATTGACTTATCATTATGAAGTTTTTATTTTGCTTAATTTTATTCATATTTAATTCAATTATTAAAATGATATATGATTGGATGGTAGGTTTCAATATTTATTTAAATTTCGTAAATTGTTTTGCTTCAATTGGGCAAACACCTTGCCTCTCACCTTGGGTGTTTAGAGGAGGTGTAGCTTTAGCATCACCTTTCACCTTGATAACTATGATTTCACCTAAATTTATTAATTCTACATTTCAATTTTCCTCACAAGTGCATTTATAAGTCTTCTATGGATATGGACGAATCATTTATGAAAATTTTCTTTTATTTTATCCACAATAGGTGTAATACCTACCTTATTTTGGAATGATTCATTTCTTAACATGTCTTTATTATTACTCATTTGTTTTAACATTCTCATTTTTGTTACACTAATCTTTCACACATATCAATGTTTAACAGTCCACCACTCCTTGCCATACACTATATATAAACAAATAGATGTTCTACAAATATTTCTTTTAATTTTAAGGATACTCTCTTATCATATAATACACAATGCATGTCTCCATTTTGTCCACACTACTAATTCTATGAACATCCACTGTAACTGCTTCATTGATATTTATTATTAAACCTAAGAATATAAATTTTTTGCTTTAAAGAATCTCAGCGCCATCTAATTTTATGAGTTTAAACTTGTTCCTATAATTACAAAACTCATGTTCCATATATTTTGACTTAGTCCTACTTAGTATAAATCTAAATCCTTTGGAGTTTAAAGTCTCTCCATAATTTTAATCAAAAACTAATTCATACATTACTTTCATCAACTATGTCATCAGTAAACAACATGCATCAATGCATTTCCACATTGCTGAGCAATTTTTCAAAAAAAAAATATTGTTAACTATAAGAAGAATTATATATCCATTTTATGGAATTGCAGTTGGGATAGGACCGTAAGAAAGGTAGAACTTTCAAATTGCCTCACAATATATGTAGGAGTTTATACATACTTGTATATCTTAGAAAATTTTATAAAAATGCCCAACAATCACTGATCTTTGTGTATTGGTTTAATAAAATAAGTAACTTGGGGACAATGAACATAACGCATAAATAAAAAGTCCAAAGCATGTGCAAAATTCTACGGTAGATGAAACTACGTCCTAGTGCTTGGAGAAATTTGTCGTCTACACAACAGCGAACGGTTGCCAGCATATAAATAACTAAATCCACAAAGCAGAAAAAAAAAACTTCAGATATTTTGTAATACAAAGGTTTGCTCAAAAATGCTATCGGGTATAATATTCTCGTGACGAATGACCATTACCTATTCGGTGGAGAACCGCTCCCACCAAACCCAGGGATCAAGTCATCGAAACCAGGCACAGCCTGCTCGGCATCTCCAGATTGCTTTTGTCCTGAATTATTTGAAATATTTTCGTTTCCACCAAGATCACCAAGAAGGTCATCATCTCGATTATGAGTATGATGGTTGGAGGAGGACGACAATGATGCAAAAACATCATCAAATTTTCCAGCAGACGAGGTCTTCAAACCAGGAACTCCATCAAACATGTCGTCCTCATCGTAGATAGGCTTATCAAAAACCGGTCCCGAGGCCGACGCCACCTTCGGTGGAACAGGATCCTTGAAATGGTCAAACATCGAATCATAATCTAACGACGAAGAATTGTGCACGCTTCTCGACTTCCAAGAAGGTCCGCCAGCTAGAAACCCATCCAGATCTCCCAGCCCTCCACCATAATCCGGCGAACTGTTCCCACCTAATCCCGGGATTCCCTTATCCGCAGGCTCATCAGACAGTGGCGACTCCCTATTGGATTTTGCACTGCTGGACGCAGACGGCGTGAACGACGGCAACGGCACAGATCCGGACGACGACCTTCCGGATCCCCTCGCTGTCGCCATGGGAGCGGCCTTCCCCTGTGGCCGGAACCCGTAGTCCCTCGACAGCAACCCAGGGAATTCGTCCATCCTCACGCAAGCCTTCCCCGACCTTTTCGATTCGAGAACGGATTCAGTTCGATTTCGATCGTTGCATGCTACAGGTAATACTCGTAAGATCTACGGATCACGATACGGATCGAGTGGAGGTGGACGACGCGGATCTGCGCAGATCTGACACCTTAGGGACGTTGAATCTTATCGCGATGCCTTCCGACACCCTATGTCTTTGGGGAAACGGTGGCACACCGGACGACGCTTCTGGGAATGGCCGGAACCGCTGGGGTTGGGGGTTGCGGTGCAGCGGGAGGGGGAGGGGTTGGAGAGGAGGAGGTCGGGAGACTTTCTCCCAAGGGCAGAGCAAGTCCTTTTGTTTATAGCCTTTTTTTTTCGCAAAGCAGTGATATAGCTCACACTATTATATTATTCGGTAGGCCTTCGCCTGTGGTTCCGTTGGGTCAGATTTTCGTGTATTTTTGAGGGTACGCTTGTATGCGTATGACATATTTGTTAGGTGGAATTGTTGAAAATAAATTAATAAAAATTTATTTTTAAATATAAATAAATGTAAGATATAAGTGTTTATATCTTTTAAGATTGAACGAAACTAAATTCTGAATAAATTTGAGAGTAAGCGAGCAAGAAAGTATGAATTGTTTAAATTCTGAATAATTTATATCTTATAAATTCAAACTTCATTTCTATCTTAAACTGAACAATGATCAGTACTACAAGAAATGAATTAAATTCGATTCTATCAATATAAATAAGTAATTTATGAAAATTGAATTCATTTAAATTCAAATTTTATAAATTTCATAGGCACAGATGGACCAATAGAATTGATCGAAAATAAAGTGACAACATTTTTTTGTTAAGCAAAATTGAATTTAGTCAAAATGAATTCAGTGTAAAAGTATTTATGCATCTCTCAAAATTGAACGAAATTAGAAACTCTCGTGGTCAGATGAAAGCAGACAAGGAAACTCGAATTAGCTAAATTTCAAACAATACATACCTCATATGCCTGGACTTCATTTCACTCTTAAATTAGAGAGTGAACAATATCAATAGAAATGAACTGAATTTAACTTTATCGGTACAAAAAGTGATTTATAAAAATTAAATTTATTTTAATTTAATTTTTATAAATTTCATGATACAAATAAAAGTCAAAGATGTAAAAATAAAAATCATAAATAGTTTTTTATTTTTATATCACAGCTGTCATGAAAAATATTCGTCTATTTTTCTTACGACAGATGTTTGTCGGTGATGATTGATCTCTACTTAACCATCAGAATTAATCTCTGATTATTTATGAAAATAGATACATTTTATGATCGTTAATTACTGCGTGTAGATATATGTAATCCGTTGTTGATAAGTCATTTTGGGAAGACAACTTTAAAATTATATATACTTAAAATGATGAGCAAGTTAAATGCCAATTACCGAGTTTTGTACAGTAAAATAAATTTTAACAATAAATCTTTGTTCTTCTCGAAATTTAAATTGAGAGATTCTCTTGTATACAGGCTACATCGATGATTTCAAATCCATCAATGTAAGATTAATCATCAATCTTCTTACCTTGTTAGACATCTAACATTCTTGTTAGACAGATTGAACTCATTACACTTGAAGTATTGATGGTTGGTATAAGTCTGATAGTTAATTATACATATACTGGTGAATTTGATGTGTCTCGTATAAGAGAAAATCTCTCTATCCTTAACCCAAGTCTTGAAAAAAATAGAGCTATTCTCTCCGAGTATTACATAATAGCATTGTAGTTATGACGAAGACAATCAACCGATGATTGACAGATTACAAGGATAAGATGATGGCATGGTATTTATTATTTTCTGAATTAAACAAATCTTAAATGTTCTGGCATCTATACTAATTGAAAAGTGTAAATATTAACATTAGTGATAATAATGATTGAAATTAAATTTTAATTATGATATTGTTTACACAAATTTCACGTGAACTTTATGAATTAAGATTTTTTTCATTTGATTTTTACAATAGATGTTATACACATATATGTGATATTTTCAGACTCACTATATGAAAAGTTCTAAATTTTAAGGTGTTTCGTTAGGATGAAGGTAGAAAAATTTTGTAAAATGTTTATTTTGAGACTAGTTTAGGATAATTAAAATCACAACTTTTTAGTTTATTTTACAGTATATATTTAAGGAAGGCGTATATCTTTGAAAAATATAAATAATGGTAAAAAATACTTTGAAATAATAAATTCAATTCTTCGTTATTTTCTATCTTTTTTATATTTTTCAAAAATACAATCATCCCTTGAAATCATTTTCAATTTTATTGTAATTTTATCATCAGACGTAGTGTCTAAAAAGGTAACATGAAAATTTATTTGTTTTCAACTTTTCAATATTGAAAAAATAAATCAGAGAGGATTGCATACAATTTTTAAGTTTCTACATCAATTAACATTGAAATAATTAAAAGTTTAGTCAAAATCCTAAAATATTGGAATTAAAAGACATAAAATCGATGACTTTGTTTGTAGTTCAAAACAATTACCAAATTATAACTAAGAGACTGAAAATTATTTTTCAAGTGTACAAATAAACCTTTTAGTTGGAAAATTTGATAAATTGAAAAATAAATTTTAAAATAAATCTGAAAAATAGTTTATTAAAAAAAAAATTGACATTTGTGTACGTTTTGCAGATTTGCACAAAAGGGAGTACGTGGGTAAGGGAGAAGATGATTTCACAGGAGAGAGAGAGTCTGAAAGTTTTTTTGGATTTGATATTTATAACTATTGAAAATAAGAAAAATATTTTTCCATTTTTTAAGTACACAGATACCTAAAAAAATTAAAAAAATATTTTTCTTTTTTCAAAAAAATAATTTTCAATTATACAAACCTCTCGTAAAGGGCAACATTCAAGTGTAACAAAGAAGGCATGAAAGCAAATGTCTTGCTTTGTTTGTTTAAAAAATCAAAACATTCTCAAAATATTTTTCATATAGATTTACGTAAAGTTAAACAACGACATTTTAAAAATGCAAGTTTTTCTTTACAGGTGAACGATATTTAAAACGGTGGATTACATTTTCGACTGCACAATAGATTCGTATCTAAAAAATGAATGCCTTTAACTCAACTGCGCGCATGATAGATAGCCGCCGATTTTTCCAGTAAACGTAGCTAATGGTCAACCAAAACCCAGACGATGATGGCCTCGTTTGTTTGTTTTTTTTATATTTATCATCAAAATCAATTTTTAAAATTGTGTAGAATTGAAATTAGTAAAGGATTCGTATTTTTGAAAATAATAAGAAATAATATAAAATAGTAGAAAATAATATATTAAAATTTTTATATTTTTTATTATTTCTAAAAACACAAATTTAATGTAATATGCTCTTCTGTTACAATTTTACGTTGTTGAGTTCAGGTGGTTATGCCGGTTGTTACATGATTGTTATCTAATCCTCTCTCTATATATATAACTGTGGTTATCTTGGTTAATTAATGCAAGCAAAATCATTTTTTCTCCGATCACCTTCCTCATTCTTCAAACTACTTTTCATTCCTTTTATCGTGTTTCTTCGAAACTCTCGTAAGAGTGGTGAAATAAATAAAATTAAATTTTATAGTAAATTATATAATAAAAATTTATATATAAAGTAATAATACGTAAAATTTGTGTGAAACTATAACGGTTTCTTTTAAAGTCGAAACAAACAATCACCCATCATTAATCATGTATAATTAAGTGAAGATTGACTCGCTATATGGGCTGGTTGAGTGACTCAACATGCTTCAATTAGTCAATGCATGTGTTTGGGTGGGAGTTGAGGGTTGAATTGAGTTCTATGATTTTTTTAAAATTATACGAGTAACGATAAAAAAAAAATGATAATATTTTTTAAAAATTTGTGATGAATAATTAATAAAATATATAAAAGAATAATGAATAATTTTTATTATAATCATGTAATTATAGTATTTTTTGAAATTTGTGTTAAATAATAAATAAAATATGTAATATAATAATAAATAATATTTATTATATTAATGTAATGATTATTTTTTTTAAAGTGTAATAATAGTATTTTTTTTTAGAGTTATTATATCTAATGAATAATAAATAACTTAAAAATTATTTGATAAATATTACCATAAAACCAGCTAGCAGATCGTAGTCAGTTAGGCCTCATTTGAGGGAGATTTTTTTCTCTATTATTAAATTCTCATACGTTATTATTATATATAAATTTTTATACATATATTTTTATCTTATAATTTATTATATATTTAACTACTATTTAATTGATTTATTATATATATACAGTTATAATTTACAATAAATATAACTCAAAAATGTAACTTGAAATGCAACTCTAAACGTAATCTTAGATTTTGTTTGTTTAATTAGCTTCAATTTTAATTTCAACCTTGTATAAATTCTTATGTATCATTATTATTATATAAATTCTTATACATAAATTTTTATATCATGATTTATTATATAATTTTAACATTATTTTAAAAAATACTTTTAATTTAATTTTTTTTATAACTATTAAAATTAAAATTAAAAGTAAAATTTTGTTAACAAATAAAATCGCGTAACAAACAATTGTCGAGAATATACGTGTTGGTTTTCCAAATTGACGTGTGCTGGTCGTCGGTCGGTGCTGTTTTACGTCCATCATTGTTTTGGGAGGTGGGGCCAGTCCGCGCGAACAAATTAAAGGAAAAAGGGAAAAAGTGAAATATAAAACATAAAAAAAAGTGAAATAAAGGAAAAGGAACGGTAAAGAAAATGAAAAAATTACGAAAAATAGGAGAATAGAAATGAAATTGTGAATTTGAGTTAGAAATAAATTGTGATGTCTGCACAATAAGATTGAAATTTATAATTTATTTTTAATATTTTGTAAAATTTATGAACTTTTTATAATGGTTACAAAGTTTTTTCTATTAAAGTTAAATTTTGATATTTTTCCATACCACAATTTTATTTTATTTTTACGTATTTTATAAATTTTCTATACTTGACGTGTACGTGGATTCGACTTATGTATTGTTAATTTTATATGAAGTTTAATATGTTTTTTTTTTCACTTCTAATTTTTACAAGTACTCTCAATTTAACGATAACATACATATTTCATAATATATTTTTTTACTATTAAAATTACTTTTATTTATTCTTTAATCTCAAAATTATTCTTCTAAAAATCAAATTTTCCACTTTCAAAAGTTGGAAGTGAAAGAAAAGAACAAATAGATTACCAAGAATAACATATATATGTTTTCTTATAACTTTATTAATCTCTTCAAATTTTATTTTTAAATATATCCTCAAAAGTGAAATTAAGGAAAAGGAGCGGCAATGAAAACGAACAAATTATGAAAAAGAGAAGAATTGAAAATAAACTGTGAATTTGAGTTGGAAATAAATTACGATGTCTGCACAATACGATTGAAATTTATAAATTTTAAAAAATATTTTGTAAACTTTATGAACTTTTTATAATAGTTACAAAGTTTTTTCTATTAAAGTTAAATTTTGATATTTTTCCATTCCACAAATATTATTCCTTTTTTTTGTTACTTTGTATTTTATAAATTTTCTATACTTTGACATGTACTTGGACTCGCGTATGTAATAACATTTCTTGATAATTTTATATGAAGTTTAATAACGTTAAATAATCAGAGTTCCAATAAAGAACTATGATCATTAAGAATATTACATATGTGACATATATATGTTTGCCTGTAACTTTATCAATCTCTTCACATCTTATTTTTAAATATATCCTCAAAGATTTACTCCATGGGTGAACGAAAGGTACATGAAAACTGAAACATGAGTGTTAATGTGAATGATGACTGCAAACCCTAATGACGATGCTTGTGATCAATGATTGCCAAATAATACGAAGGTCACTGCAAAAGATTCCTGGAGTGGAAGAGGGAGAAGGCGGGTTAACACATTTTCAATTTAATAACACGATGACGATGTAATTGCAAGCACTAACGCATTCACTACACGGATGATCAATAAATGAACCGAGAAATCATCACTTTGTTTTTCTTTGCTTTTCTAATTCATTTCGTTCCTTTCGAGACTTAATTTATTTATCTTATCTTGCCGATTTGGTTCGATTTTTAAGTTCTGTCACGCATTAATAATGAATGGATAATTATTTATTTATGCACTATCTAATTATTATATATTACTTGTTGTCGAGTAGTTTATTTTCGTAGGTAAGAAACAAATTTCGACAAGAATAAAACTGTCCGAACCGTAAAAAAACACCGAAAAGGTTGTTGTTTAAAAAATAAATATAAGAATAAAATATTGTCTTTGCTAGACACAGACACTGAGACACACCTGTACCAGTGTACCGTGTACCACGCCATTCACGCGTTACACGCCCAAAAGCTTTCCTCGGAAGCCGAAATGGACAAAATTTTTCCCACCTTTTCCATTACAGGCATTACTCGTGCGTATGATCAAATATTATGTTCTGTTGATCTATTTTCCGAAAGGTTATGTATTACGTGATAGAGAGGAGCCATCTTTATCGTCTGCATGCATTCGGACGGCTCGAAAAAGAGCGAAATGAGCAACGGAAAAAGAGAAGAAAGAACTCGAAAAAGAAAGAGCAAAATTAAAAAAAAGAAAAAGGTAAAGGTATATACCCACAAGAGATAAGAATTAATGTTTCTGATATTTAAAAAGATGTAACGGTTAATAAACTGTAATATAATAATTATTTTAAAAAGATGTAACGCCTGTATATATAAGAGACGGTGAAGCCACGCCACAGTCTGTAGAAGGCGTTACCGATCTTCCACCCGCAGATCTGTGGAGCGCAACCACAAGACACAAGGAGATCGAAATGGGGGAAGCGGCGGCGACGGAGGCGTTCGGATGGGCGGCGAGGGACTCCTCCGGCCAGCTCTCCCCGTTCAGCTTCCATCGAAGGCATGCGTTCCACGATCAATATTGTTGATCATTTTTTATTCCCTTTCGCATCGCAATCTTTATGTTTGCATGTCCGTTTGAAACCATGCCTGATCTTTCCGTTGAATGCAACGCCGATGTTTTTCGCGTTTACTGTTTAGTCTATTTCGACATCCCATACGTGTGGGACTCTTGATCTCATCATATCCAGCATCAAATGCTATAGCGATTTTGATACATGCAATGGTTATATATTTTAACTGCTGTGCAGTATTTTCGGCTGCAAGTGTACGTGCAACCCCATTTTCTCTCTTTATGTTTGTCGTTTGCTTTACGATTTTTGTTATTCTTTGGGATGATCACCGTTTTATGTCGCTGACACGGTGATATAGTGCACAGTGACGTGACGAAAAGGTTTAGGATTTTAATTTGTTTTCCTTATATTGCTCCGCATGTCGGTGATTAGAGATGTAGATGCGTTTTTGTTGATTTCACGCAAGAGTATCGATTTGTCACTCATTTGCTTTATGACGATCTTTTCGTGTCTGATTTGGTCGAGTCTCGAGATAAGACGATCGCCTCCCTGTACGCGGTGACATATATACCAGTGGATATGGCAAATGCTTGGTTATTGATTTGTTAAATAATCACAAGTTCTCCAACCAGATGCTTGATCCTTTATGAACATTGCAAGGGAGCAATAGCCGTCCGTCATAGCTTCTCATCCTTCTGCATTTTTCGTATTATCTTCTGATTCAGCTTCTCCGTGATGGGATATTTCTGCTAAAAAAAAGTGATTCCAGCTGCTATATGTAGATCAACATTAATGATATGCATTTATCTGATATTTTACACCGAACATAAGAATTCACCAAGATTTTTCCGATATATATTTATCTGTATGTTAGTTTCTTTAATTTGGAAACTTCTTAATTATTCCATTAACACAATGTCTTCGATTTGACCTAATAAATTTCATTCCTTTTATTAGTTGCTAATAGTTGGCGCTTTTTTTTTTTGTTAACTCTGAAATTTTCAGGTATATATTTATTTCTAGGATATTTTTATTAAATTGGAAACTTGTTAATGAAATTATAACTAAAAACCAATAGGTAATGGATGAAGGGACCGGAATTTATATATATATAATTTTAGGTTCAAACTTCATTTCTCTCTTCTTTCAAAAAAAAAAAATTTTATTATAAATTTTCATGTATTATCATTATTATATAAATTTTTATTTTACAATTTATTACAAATTTTAATTTTATTTAATAACTAAATTTAACTTTACATTTTTCATTAAAATACCTTGTTACTAACACTTCATTTCTCTCCTCCCTTCACACGCACAGAAGTGGGAAAAGTTTTCCCCCACCGTTAGGTTCAATCTCAGAAACCACCGTTGGTTACCCTCTCCTCCACTACGGCATGGCCTTCTGCCCTTACCAGCACTGCCGGGAACCTTCACACAGCCATCCCTCCTAGGGTGGTTTTGCCTCCCGCAGCTGTTAGGCAGAAAAATTGCCATTTTCTCTGCCAGCAGGCAGACCAGTGGTTTTTCATTTTACCGTTGTCAACCTAGTGACTCGCCTTTCCTGCTGAGTAGCCTATGAAATAAGCTTTGAAGCCTCTGCTTTGTTTCTTCTGACAGTGGATTCAACCTGTCCACTTGTCCCTCCACCCTCAGGAAGGCTGAAATTATTCCAAAAGGCCAATTTTGACATGCAGATCAGATCAGTTGCGCTGATATCGGGCTGTTTCATATTGGAATCTCGACTGGAAATGAAACCCTGAAAAGATTGAACTAGAAGAATTATCTATGTGGGCCAAGAGTTTTCAAACATTCATCGTTGCATATGGGAAGCTGAAACATCTTAACCCACCACTGCCTGACATGAGAGAGAATTCTTATAATGAATTGTGCATCGATGCTGCTGCTGTTTTTTTGTAGTTGGGAAATAGTATGTAGGGCAGTGTTGCTTGCGGTATGATGTTCCGACTTGCAAAGCATATTTGGGATGCCTTGAAATACATGTATGGCTACGAGAAAAACATACCTAGGGTGTTTTCGGATTTATGAGTGGTTGTTTGCTTTGCATATTGGAAAATGCTTTGTTCAGGGCTACTTTGTTATACTACATGTGTTGCTTTAGGTACTTGACATGTATCAACCATTGACTATGGATATTGTCACTCTACATTGCTAATGTAAGGAGCTTGCAGTTGCAATGTACATTTCTAGCTTGACTCTAGAGTACTCCTAAGTGTAACAAGTGATTTGTTAGTGACCATTTTCTTGTTTCATTGTATCTTTTAGAATTTGCAAACAAATAAGAAGTTAAATTTTTGGTGTTAATAAGGTGTTTACCTGTTGATTCGTTATGTGGTACTCTAAGGGCTTATTTTTATTGTCGAGCCATCCTTTCAGTGGCATCTTTGATTAGTTCATCTATCTCTTTAAAAGCTTCAGCAGGATCTTGAATTTCCATTCTTCTATTTTAATGTTATTAATGTTAGTTGGGTAAGCATATATGTGTTGCCTTTAAGAGTTTACTTCAATGTCATCTAGGAATATATAAGTGAAGAGTTCCTCTCTGATGTTTACGTCCTGGTGTCAAACTTTTGTCCTTTCCTCCAAGAATGTTTGGCAATGTTGCTTTCATCTAAGAGTTGGCTCCCATCTTTGACAAATTGCCTCATCAATGAATTGTGTATTTGTCAAGTACTCTTGCACTCAAGGAGAATACAAAGTGTTTTGTTCCTTACATTAAGAAGTAATTGGTTTCTACAGATGTAACATTTTTTGAATCTCAATGATTTCTTAAAAAAGAGTGTGATGAGCTGTACATTAAGAGTATAACTATGTTGTCTGGTATCTACTTATGAGAGTCCAATGATTGATTTTGTTAAGACTATTGATCTAGTGATTGTAGCGGAAGTGATCTCTCATCTCTTGCAGGTATACTATCGATATCAGAAGCTGGCTCTACCTACCACCACACAACCTATTGATACTACTATGGTTCCAGATTTGCTACCAAATGATTTTATTTGCTTATTGCTTTAAGGAATGGTATAAGATCCACCACAGCTTGTCTTATTTCATACTTCGTTTTGTATAAAAAACTTTAACACTTATATCACATTTTTTCTTGTTATATTCTGTGAGTTACTTCCTAGGACCTACCAAGAGGCATTTTAAACTCTGCACTAGACATTGTAGACATTGTCTCATGACACTTGGGATCGTGTCTCTCACCTTGTAGGAGCTTGTAGATTGGTGTTTGCGGTAAAGTACAAGCTAGACGGAATTATAGATAGGTACTATGCTTGACCAGTTGCATGTGGTTTTATGTAGGAAAACGGGATTGATCGTGTAGAAACTCTCCTATTGCTCAGCTGAATTCTACATGAGTACCACTCTCTTTTGCCCTGAATCAATCTTGGAAGTTTATGTAGTTAAATGTGAAAATTGCATTCTTGTATGGTGGTCTATTAGAATAAGTGTTTATAGAACAATCTCCAGGTTACATTACTCAAGTGAGTGCCCTGAATCAATCTTGGAAGTTTATGTAGTTAAATGTGAAAATTGCATTCTTGTATGGTGGTCTATTAGAATAAGTGTTTTTAGAACAATCTCTAGGTTACATTACTCAAGTGAGGATCAAATATTTGCTTTTTACAAAATACTATCTATGTTATCAAATAGAGCCCATGTGTTTGGTTTGTGCAATTCAGTGGTATTCTTACTACTACTGGTTTTCAATATTGTGCCGTAGATCATTCAATATTTTACAAGAAGATGGATAGGTGTTGTGTGATACTCGTAGTATGTGGTTGATATCCTATTGAATGGTAATGACATTACAAGCATTCAAAAACCAAAGGACTACCTTCAAGCTTATTTTTTTACTTAAGACATGAGTTGACCCAAGTGTTTCTTGGGTATTCAGTTTGTATATGCTAGAAGTAGGATGGTGTTGTCTTAGGGAAAATATACATTGGACCTCTTGTAGTAGATTGGTTTGATTCGGTGAGTCTACTCCAGTTGACTAGATCTTAGATTCCCGGGACAACTCAGTGCTTGTGTTAGTATGTATTGATGTATTAGGATTAAGTGTTGTATCTAAGTTTAGGCCTACATTGTTTATCTTGCAATTGTTATTTTGTATTGCCTTTATATATAAAAGTCTTATGTTTTGCTAATGAACAAATTCATGTGTGTCTATTTCTTGTGTCTACATGGTATCAAAAGTGTGGTGGTTCTAAGGTTTAGGATGGTTTGGCACCTCATTGAGTGGTGTGGAGTCATAAATGAGGCTATCATAGGATGGATAGGACTTTGTAAGCTTCTTGAAGTTCAATGATGAAGTAGAGAAGTTGAGGCCTTGCTTGAATTCATATTTACCTATTTCTGTTTCCACATGGTATCCAATGTAGTGGTGTGAAGGCACAAATGAAGCTATCATTGGAGGGTTTGGAGTTCACAAGTTGCATGAAGCTCAAGGATGAGGTAGAGAAATTGACACCTTACTTGAATTAGGTAGTAGCTTCACTATCGTGGATGCTAAAAAAAATGTCAAAAAATGATGGAAGTAAAAAAAGTAAAGAGTCTAAAAAATCGCAAAAATCCTAAGGCTAGATTACATTCATCTACTTGTCTTCTCGAGGATAGCTCATATTTGTTTATCTATTTTATCGTCACATATTATATTATTTGATGATTAATTTACTACTGTTTGAGATAATTTCTTAAACTTAGATTATTATTATTATTTTTACTTACTTCTACTGCTTTTTATCATTACTATTGCTACAGTAGTTGGTTTTTGGTATTTCTATAGATATCCACAATTTTCATCTTTGTTTAGGTTTGTTGAGTTGTTGAATCTTTTGTAAGCATGATGTTCTAATTTAAGGGGGAGTGTTAGATTATATTGATGTTTTAGATTTAGGTATTGTGTGTATTTAGTTTTGCATTGCTTATCTTGCATTAGCCTATCTTGTGCTGTGTCTATATATAAAGGTTTTATGTTTTATTAATAAACTAATCCACTTCCTCCTATTACTTGTTTCCACAACTTCTATTGAAAGACATTAGTAGGTATAGATTACTTTTAGGGAAATTGATTTATTTGATTGTTGCTTGTTTAGATATTGCCTACATTGTTTGGGTACTCGGTGTATGTATGAACTGAAGAGAACACATTAGTAAGGTGTGTTATGGGTGTTAGCTTATGTCAAAAAGTCTCTAATGAGAGGATTGGTGTCTAAAAGGCATGGTCATGTATACATAGAGGCTTATTCAAAATCTAGTTATGTATGTGACAAGGGAGACTAGAAATCTACCTCTAGATCCCACACTTATGTTAACGGAAATCTTGTTACTTGGAGAAGTGAAGAACAATATATTGTATCAAAGGATCTAGTGTAAATGTAGAGTATCAAGGCATGACCTAAACTATATGTGGAATGATGTGGCTATCCTCTCTTTTACTAATGCTTGGATCTCTTGTTAGTGGTCTTATGTTCATGCATTCAGATAATCAAACCATCATCTTCATTGTAAATGATTCAGCATTTGATGAAAGAATCATGTACATTGACGTGGATTGTTATTATGTACAAGATGTCATTGAAGGACGTTCTCTTCACTTTGTATACTCGGTCTTCTGATTAGTTTGTAAATATTTTCTCCAAGAGATTGGGCATTTGGTTGTATAATCATCTTCATAACAGATTGGGTATGTTATATATATATGCTTTAGTTTGAGAGGGAGTGCTAGATCTATATGCCTTATGTTATATGGGTAGATAAGTTACAGTATATCGTTTTAGTCTTAAACCTAACCACCATAAATAGACTTGTAATCCTCTTATCCTGTGCTAATCTACACATTTATCTCCTCTTTTCTCACATAGTAATAATAAACTATTCATGCATGTACTTGAACAAGATTGATTTTACAACTTGAATGGTGATGTTTTTACAGGATTCCTAGTTAATTGAAATGATAGCTATCCTTTCCTCATAATGTCGTCTATCTTATTCATCATTCCTGTTTTGATTTGTTTATTTTTGTTCACATACTCTGTCCATGAACTTTCGGAGTTCATGATATTGTGGAGTCCGTTCTTGCTTTGTTTTGTTTATCATTGTTTATTTTTGTTAATTGCACAGGAATAATGGAGATGATGATGTCACTTTGAAGATATTATACTGTGGAATCTGCCATTCTGATCTTCACACCATCAAGAATGATTGGGGTTTTACAACCTATCCAGTTGTCCCAGGGTTTGTACCCAGAATTGAATTGGCATTTATATCCTCAATTCATTGTAATAGATTATGAACTTGACTGAAATATCTGGTACTTGGGTATGTTTCCTTGTTAATGTGAGATATACTTTGCATCAAGTAGTTGCAGTCTTTGTTGCGTATACCTCTTAGAACTTTATTTTTCTCTGAACTTCTTTATCTAGTGTATTCTCATTGATTTATTAGACTGTTGATTTTGAATTAGACAAGAACAATATTTTAACTACATTAGTGTTCTTGCCAAGATGAAACTTTCTGTTAGACATTACCTATTATTTCCGCATCAGTATGTCTGCAAGTGATGGATCATCATAGCTCACAGTATAACTGGCTGAGAGGCATGCATACCTAACTTGTTTTGTTTGTGGATAGCTAAACTGAAATGCAACTTTTGTTGAGCCAGTACATGGTCATCTAACCCACAAATCATTATCTGTTGTGGGTGGGATAGTCCTATTTGTGCTGCCTTAAGTGCACTGCACTCCAACCTACTTGGTTGTTCACCAAGGGTTAGATAAATTACACGTTGCATCGTGCATATGATTCTGTTAATTACTTCATTCACGTTTGCTATATGAATAACCTCTTATATGAGTGTTTGTCTTATTTAATTACCATTTCTAGTTTGTTTTACTGTGATAGATCATGTAATATCTGCTGTTTAAATTCTTATATCCAAACAAAATTTGTAGATATTTGACGTCAGAGTACTGGCAGTATTATTCGTTAGTTGATATTTTTGCAGGCATGAAATTGTGGGGATTGTGACTGAGGTGGGGTTCAAGGTACAAAGGTTTAAAGTTGGTGACAGGGTTGGTGTTGGTTGCTTGGTTGGCTCTTGTCGTTCCTGCGACATTTGCAACCGAGACCTTGAGAACTACTGCCCAAAATTGATATTCACCTACAACTCTAAAGATGGAGATGGAAGGACTCAAGGTGGTTACTCTGATATACTAGTTGTCAATGAGCATTTTGTCGTTGGCATCCCTGATAACTTGCCTCTGGACAAAACTGCACCACTTCTATGTGCTGGAATCACAGTATATAGTCCAATGAAATCCTTTGGATTGAATGAAAAAGGGAAACATCTCGGTGTAGTTGGTTTAGGTGGCCTTGGACATGTGGCTGTGAAGTATGGGAAGGCCTTTGGGATGAAAGTCACAGTGATCAGCACTTCCCCGGGCAAAGAAGTTGAAGCAATTGAAGGCCTGGGTGCTGATTCATTCTTAGTCAGCAATGATACCAAGAAGATGCAGGTATATACCTTAAATAACCTTGTCAAATCTTGTATAGATTTAAATTTCCATAGGTAGATTATTGACTGCTAATTTTTGATTCCTTGATTACGGATGGCAAAATTTGAAAAAGTGGGCGGAATTTTTTTTTACTTGTGCAGCCTCTCGACCACTATGACATCGCTACCAAATCTCCTAGTTAGAAATCTCACATGATAGTTTGCTAAATTGCATGATCTTAGTCCAATGCATTGTTTGGAGGCTTAGCTGCCATATCTTATGTAGCTCACTCTGTTAATAGGCAGCAATCAGAACCTTGGATGGCATAATTGATACAGTGTCAGCTGATCACTCGCTTGTGCCACTCCTTTCGTTGTTAAAAGTAGATGGCAAGATGATTTTGGTGGGATTACCAGAGAAACCCCTCCAGTTACCAGCCTTTTCACTTGTTGCAGGTCAGCTGCAACGAATGCTTTTTGAAAGAAACGCTTTTATTTAATTAGATGTCATTGCATCTTCCGTTTGTAATGTTTTGCAGGTGGTAAAAGCTTGGCTGGAAGCTGCATTGGGGGGATGAAAGATACACAGGAGATGATTGACATGGCTGCCAAGCACAACATAACAGCAGATATTGAGCTAGTTCGAATGGATTATGTGAACACGGCCATGGAGAGGCTTGGCAAGGGTGATGTCAAATATCGGTTTGTGATTGACGTGGCCAACACTTTGAGCAGTGCGTAGTCCTACATCCAGATGAGGCGAGCATGCATGAAGCTAGGTATATGACATAATTGGATGGTTTTCTCCAGTCCTGTTTGGAGTCACTTTTCATTTAACTCATGATCATTGGCTTCTAGTAGAAGCTGAAAAAGACCAGTAGTGGTCTTAGGCATCATCCTGCAACTTTGTGCGTTTCTGTTATGTATTTACGTTGTTCTTTATGCATTTTTCTTTTACATGGATATGAGAGATGTACACTGGGAGGAGTTGAAAATTACTCCTTGTATTGTGCACGCTCTCACATCTTTCGCTCTTTGTTGCTACATTTATTTTCACGACTTGAGGAGCATGGGATGACCATGCTTCGACATGTTTAAAGGGCATGTTACCGAAACGAGCGGTTTCCAAACGGATGCTTTATTTCAAAATTAGATAC
>JAMKPZ010000848.1:0-56929 GCA_024699675.1 Amphibolis antarctica | reverse complement strand
GTAAATGATGCAAAAGGCATGTTGAAATTATTGGTCCTATAAGTGGTGTCAAAAACAACCACATCTCCAAACTTCATATATGCTTCACGAGCCCTTCCATCAGCCTAGAAGACACTTCTGATTGTATGATCTTCATCTAATTCAAAACAAAAGAAATAATTTGGATCCTTATGACTTTGTTGTTGAAAATACTGTACTACCATCACACATTCCTTACCCATATTATTCTTTCGCCTAGTCCTGTTAAAGTGAATAACTTGATCAGGACTAATATTTTGTTGTGACATATTTGAAAGAACATTTGCCACTTTGGAAGGTTGAATGCCACATTTTAAGAGGGTATTCAGTAACCCTTTTGATACAGATGATATTTTTTTATGAAATCTTATCTTCAATTTTGCAGGTGATGCAAGAACATGATTACGCTCTTTGACAAATTTCTCAACTACCCACACATTTAATTCATTGCGCACCACATAAAACCTTGCAGCACAACCCTCCCGAATGTCTCGTTGTCTGCCCACATCACTTCCCGAGCAACATTTGTCATTTATGTCCTTATGTCCCTCTTTATAACAAACAAAATTACGTGTTATTAATTCTCCACTTGCTTTTGATTTTCTTAACCAACTTTTTCTAATAGCAAAACCTATCTTCATTGCATATGCATTATAAAAATTATATGCATCATGCTCCGAAGAAAATTTTATGGCATGGTGTGGACTTGCACTTCCTTCTCCTTCTCCATTGGGATGGCTAGCTAACCCTTCCATTCTAATATTGAACTCTAGGTCATCAAGCCCTTGCATTTCAGAATAATCCTGTTCGAGCCACTATACTTGCTATTTATCATCCAATAGCTTTTAACAATTCGAAAATGGTTGATTCTTTAATTAAAAGTGCGACAATAAAGGAGTGGGACTTTGAAATTATCAACCACTCTATAAAGTTAACGTTGCAACATTTAATTAAAGTTATCAACTACTAATTATCAACCACTATGTAAAGGTGTACATATTATGACTTTTAAATTACCAACAGACTAGGATAATTAACTTTAAATTTCAAAGTACGTTGATAACTTTACGGAGTAGTTCATAATAATCTTAGTCAGTTGCTAATTAACTTTACAGAGTGATTTTTAATTATCAACCACTCTGTAAATGTTAACTTGAATCTGTAATTATCTATTTACTTTTACATCTGTCTGTTCTTTACAAAGTGGTTGATAATTAAAGGTAACATTTCAGATTAAACATATTTTACTTTGTACTTAATGTAATTAATAGTTTGTCGGTCTAACTAACTTTTTTCCCAATAAATGTTGCAAATATTTTTCCTCCAATAAATGTTCATTCATGTTAAATGAAATTATAATCAATGCACTTAATAAATCAACTTTAAATAACATGAAAGCACATCTGCAACTCGTCGGTAGATCCAACACTAACTGACGTCCTTCCGTGTTCCATTCGATAACTTTAAAAAGATCAACAGGAAGACGAGGGGACTTCCAGGGAGACGACGAATCGTAGCTGACTTTGATTGGGGAAAAAGAATCACAAATCGTAGGTGACGAAAAGGAATCGCAAATCTCGTAGGTGACTTTTTGTGAATTTTTTTGTGTTAAAATAACTGGATTGCTTTTACGCAGATATCATTGGTGAGAGTTCTTTTTTAGACACTCTCTCTCTTGATCAAACCACCGTTAAACATTAATCCAATGGGTGCTTACAGAATCGACTTCTGTAGGCACCTATAGAGCCATTTTTCCCATATATAAGTACTAGATTAAGATTAAAACATCACCAAACTCCAATTGCATCAACTAAACTACACCACTAGACACCCGTTGCACCAATCGTCACAGTTGCACAAACCAAACTCCTAATGCACCACCACTGGATTATGGTTCCAAGAGTCATCTCTGTGTGGAGGGACACCCAACAAATGAATCTTTAATGTATACAATATATGATTTTTTAAGAAAACAAATGACCCCTGCATGTGAGGAGATGAAGGACAACAAATGATGTTATTAAGATATTGCAAATAGACATACGTCATTGTAAAGACTTCATGTGAGAAGAAGATGGACAATGAGCGATAACATCACATTTGAGCTCATGTGGTTAAGTCTATTTTAGGTGTCTTAGCCTAAGGAAAAGTTTTTCACTTTTTTTTTTCTTTAAAATTGTGAATTTTTCATTTTTATTGTGATGATGATTATTACGTTCCAATATTTTAGAACGTGACAAGAATGTCGGACAAATGCACAACAAGGTGAAGATTCACATTTTTGAATGGACACATGAGATTTACCAAAATAGGCTCTCTCTCTCTCTATATATATATATAATACTTTTTAGTGTTATTTATAGAAAATTGATTCTACAGGTGTTAAATTTAACGATTGAAAATACACTAAGATTGATTCTCATTATCTCCTCTCCTTCCCTCCTAAACCTCATCAACTCTCTCTTCAATTCTAAATTAAAACAACAAAATTACTAAATTGTCTCATTTAAGTGGAGAAAGTAAAAATTCAAAAGAATAACTTAAGTTTAAACACCGATGCACACAAAAATTGAAACCCATATATATATATATATATAGCAAAAATGACTCTGTAAGGTCATCAAATTAAGTACAAGAAAAGTAGAAAGAGAGTAAAAAAAAATATAAGTATTTAATTAACAGAATAAGTCCATTAATTAACATTCAGGTCACAAACTTTATTGAATAAAACTTAACTCAACGAAGTTAGTTCGTTAGGTGAAGAGAAAGAGTGTTTTTAAAAAAATCTACCTATAAAAGTGAGTTCTGTAAATATCTACAAAATCTGTGGACTTTTATATATATATATATAAACACGCGAGTATTAACATTACAAGTGAAATTTAACATATATCATTTATCGTATTCATAATCATATTATTCATCTTATAATAATATATGGTATTCCTATAACATAAACGTAAATATAATAACAAGGCGAGGGTATTACGGTCATTTTCAAAGAACAGTTAAAAATTCACTGAAGCGTACAAGTTTCTAACGAAGAATTCATCAGCGTAAAAGTACGTTAAGAAAAATAATAGGTTTCATTTATAGAAGTTTTTTTAATTTTGAGAATAAATAATAAAAATTTCATTAATTTTTTGTATTAAATATTTTTTTAATTTTTTTTACATCATCGTTATGTTAAAAGTGATTTTTAATTTAAATAAAAATTATATCAAATAAAATTATAATCTCACGTTAAAAATACGTGTAAAATTAAAATTTTTATATTACTTTAAATTTTTTCGCTGATTAATTAATTATAATAAAATAAAATATACGTAAAAAATATTTTTTTAATAAGTCGGCATGCATTCTAAAGATTTCATTCCGATGTGTACGACAAATAATAATAAATGGCAAGGAGACAAACATTTTCAGCTGACATTTTGCTTCTTTTTTTATTACGACGTCATCGCCCGCCTTCGTTTTCTTATATTTTTTTGTTAATATCTGATGAGGTTTCATTTTCCTAAGGTCTTGTCATGATATTACGTATTTATATATCTGTTTGTCTTCTTGCGAGTAGATGTTTCGTTTGATTTTAACCTTTTTCTTCTTTTTTTAACTTTTAAAATCACACTTTAAGTTTGTTTGTATTTATAGAATTTATGAAAATTAAATTAAAATAAATTTAATTTCCATTGATCACTTATTTATGTCATTAAAATTTAATTTAATTCATTTCCATTAGTACTGTTTATTATTTAGTTCAAAACAGAAATAAAATTTAGACTTACGAGATATAAATTGTTTAGAATTTAATCAATTCGAATTTCCTCTCTTACTTACATTTGACTATCAAAATTTCTTTTTTCATTCAATTCCTAAAGATACATAAACAACTCTTTTACACTGAATTTATTTTTATCTAATTCAATTCTATTTAAAAAATGAATTCTCGTTAATTCATTTCTAACCAATTCTGTGTATACAAACATGTCTTTAACATATTATTATTGTATACATTTTAACATATAAATTTTTATCACCTAAACTACTATACAATTTTATAGTTTTATGTAATTTCTAAAGCTAAAAAACTGTCACTAAATATAGCCACAGAGACAAGTGCGTAAATTAATATTTATAGGGTTGTCTGGTGGAAAAGGAAATAATAAAAATTTAAATTTTGATGAAAAATGAAAATATGGTAAATGATAGAAAAATAATTTTAGTAAAAGTGTTTGTGCATGTGATGAAAAATGGTAAAAATCTAAAATTTAGGTGTTTGTGTAGGTATAAGAATTTCTGGGAATTAAAATTCGATAAAGTGAATAATTTTAAATTTTAATATAATTAACCTTATGATGCAGTGAGATTTATATTTTTAGAAATAATGAAAAATAACGAAAAATGATAAAAAATTTAATTTATTATTTTTCACCTTTTTATATCATTTATTATCCTTTTTAAAAGTAGAAACATATTATAATTTAAATAAATATTACTATTATATTAAAAATAAATATTTCCGACAAGTCATTTCATGCGTCTCATCAATAGGAATTAAATCCCATCGTTTTCATTTCCCACCATTTTCCATCAATGTGATTAAAAAGATGTAATTACGTTAAAATCTTATTGTATAAAAATTAAAAATTTAATTACAAATCTTGTCAAGATTCATTCAAATCTAAATAATACCAGTATAAGACAATGAGAAAATACTTTGAAGGAGTTGTATTGGAGAAAATTAAATTAAAGAAAATTCAATTTCAACTAATTTGTTACAATTATTCACACGATACCAACTCTCTATGTAAACTTTTTTTTATAATAATACCTCTTCAATAAAAAAAGACAAGTGTGTAGATTTTGGCATTATAAATTTTAATTTTTATTTAAAATAAACCACTCTTGACAATAATTGAAGTGAAGATAGTGAAAGACTGCATAGAAAATAAAAAATGAAAAAGTATTTTCTTTGTTTTCCTGTAAATAAATTATTTTTTAAATTTAACGTACCACTTATAAAAATAAACATGTGGACTGTGTTCAAATTTTTAATGGACACGACACTTTTTTATTATGTCGGACAGATATCCGACACGTGGCATATAGTCAAACCTATCTGAGCTCATGTCTTTGACTGTGCTGAGCCACGTCGGAACTTCTTTTTTTTTAGCTTTTTTTATTTTATTAAAAGGTAATATAATATTGATATAATTTATATTTTATAAATATTAAAAAGTAAACAAAGATGAGATTCAAACTTATATTTATATGTTGTTTATTAACAACTCAAATCACCGAGTAATACATAATATATATAATTTAATAAAAACCTATTCTTTTATTTATTAAAAGAGTTATGAAGCAAAGTTATGTCATGCTGACATACATGCTAGAAGTGAGTTGTATTGTGATATACAAATTTATAAGACTCTTGTATAAATATGACCTACTAAATTGTATCATGTCATATTGTTAATTAACACAGTTTGACTATATCGACTTACACCATCACAGTTAGGTTCAATTCAATTGACATGTCCTTGTAAAAATGACATATAAATTTATGTATAAAGAATAATTCTTTAACATACTGTTTAAAAAATAATATATCAAAAATGACTACAACTTAACTCCTCTTCTGAGTTAATTTACAATCAAAAGTTTGTTTGCAATTTCAACAACTCTAGCTTTTGTAACTTTAAATTAAAGTTATTTTTAAATTAAAGTTGTACAATTTTAATTTAAAATTACAAAAGTATAATAAAGAATTGAAGACATTAGAGTTCCAAACAAATGAAGGAAAAATCCTAGAATTCCTTACCCAACACACCACACTATTTTTATCTAAATCATTGATGAATTGGTGTAGATTTCACTTTCATCATGTAACTTCCAAACAAACCTCCAAAAGAAAGGAGGGTCACACAAGAGCAAAGATTGCCCAGGATTCCAAATTTTTCAATAGTTTACCAAGTTGTCATCTGTCAAGACACATCTAAAGGTGCGTTCACAGGTAGTTTTTTTTAACTCTCAAAATTACTCGTAACGACATTACTATTGTATAGATTTTAATATATAAACTTTTATTACATAAATTACTATACAATTTCAACTCCATTCACGAAATTAACTCTAACTTTAGCTATTTTTAACTCTTGAAGTTAAAAAAAGATGCTTATTAAAGCACCCTACAATTTGGTTCCAATAAATTTTTACCCATTTTTTTCCTTTTGAAAAATAGGGGATTTGTATATATAGAAATGACAAGAAAAAAAGATGAAAATTTAATTCTTGATAGAAAATGGAAATGATTGAAAATAACAAGAAACGAATTTCCATCTCATGGGATTTATGCACATAACAGAATTGATGGAAATTGAAAATTGAAGTGTTTGTGCAAATGGAAAGGAATTGATTAGAATTGAAATTATAAGAAGTAAATACTTTTAAAAATTAAGATGATTAACCTTATAATTTTAATAAATAATATTATTATTCTAAAAATAAATACTTTAAGAAAAGAATTATAAGATATTTTATAAACTAAAATATTTGATATTCCCTTTATAAAAGATAATGCCTATATAAACAAACATTTCAATAAAAAAAACTCTTCTCTTCTTCTTCTTTTTCTTCTTTTTTCCTTTATTTTTCTTTCACCTTTTACCCTTTCTTCCTTCTTTCTTCTTCTTTTTCTTCTTCTTTTTTCATCTCACCTTACCCATTCTTCCACAACATCAAATAGAGTTTTTCCATGCTTTCAACAAGGAGATGAGTAGGACAACAAGAGGGTGCAAGCGGTAAGTAAGCGGGCGTGAGATACAAACAAGTAGGCACAGGTGAACAAGGATTTTGTTGGCATATCTACAAGTGAGTGGTGAGCAACAAGCAAGCGAGAGTTTCATTGGCAAATCTATGGGCAAGGAGGTAGGCATGAGGGACAAGCAAGCGGGCAAGTCTCTTCCTTTTTCCCATTGTTTCTTAAGGTTGAAGGTGGGAAAAGAATTTCTCATCCCCCTTAAACAAAAATATCAATTTCCCATTGGGACTTGACAGCGCAAACATCTCATTGGTGGGTATTCAACTCCCACAAATTTCGCTTCCCATCTTTTTCCATGGAACATGTTTTATTTTTTTTTGGTGGTTTCAGTAGTTTTGTTTATTTTTTAATTTAAGATTTTCATGTTACAAAATAATAGTTAAATGAGGTACCTACTTACCATCCACCTTGGTCTAATCCATTTAATACAGATAAAAAAATAAATATATTTTTATCATATTATCCACTTATCCATAAGTGAATCCATTAATATGTATGTATTACCTACCTCATTAAAAGTTTGATTCAAGGTTTATTTATGCACGTAAAAATGATAAGCAAAGAAGTAACATGAATTTAGGAATTCATAGGAAATGAAAATAATGAGATTTAACAGAAAACTCCAAAATTGTAAAAGTGTTTGTGTCCATATATGAAATGAAAGGAATTAAAAAAATTGAGTGTTCATGACTATATGTATGCAAATGTGATTGACACCTACTATTGTATTTTCTTATCTATTCGCGCAAGAGAAGGTAAAAAATTGTATGTGGAAAATGATGTTTATTACACAATAGTTGAAAAATGATGGAAATGTAATTTTCTACCATTTCCCATTTGCACAAATGGGTTTTAAAAAATGGTCAATGAAAAAGTGAATTCCATTCTCATCTTTTCTGAGTACACAAGAACTTATACAAGCTTTTACAATTTACTCAAGAATTCCTTCAATATAACAAAGGGCTCTCCTATAGTAAGTACAAAAAGGGACTTCACATAAAACAAGCAAACTTTTCTATGAGTTAGACGTTTCACTTTTTTTATAAGGTATCAAAGTTAGATGAAGTCTTTTTGTCAAGTTGTTGCACATTCATTTCATGAAAAATAACAATACTTGTAATACTTATAAGGCACCTGTGCACCTAGAATTCTCGAGAAAGGAATTCATAAAAAATAATTTCTTTTTGATCAAAATTTATGTCTTGTTTGTACTGATAGGAAATCATAAGAAATCAATTGTAGATGGTGTAAATGGGTAATTGGATCCATATACATTTTGTATATAATTACCCATTATCAATGGAAAACACACTTTTGGTTTCCCTAATATCAAGTTTGTATCATAGGTTTAGGGCTAATCCACTATCAGTGACTAACTTAGTCGTGTCTTCCACTTCCTCTTGCTATCAGATGCAAGTTCTGTTGCCACTCGTCTCTCATCAACTACTCAATCTCAACTTCCTCTTTCTCCCCATTGTTTGTGCCGCAATGGAGTCCTCTTCGACCAACAACTCTTGTGATCTTGCAAGAGGAACATTAGTAGACACATCTTGTACAACCAATTCTTCAATAAGTAACAAATAATGTTCTTCCACACTAATAACATGAGATCAGCATGAAAAGAAAAAGCAAACCGACAATAATCCAAAGACAAACCATTTAAAATACAAACCAAATAAACATCAGAAGCACAAGAATCACAAGCAAAAAGCTGATCGAAGATAGATTTGATTTGATAAAGATAAGTAGTCATTAGTTGCAATCCTTTTTTTAATCGCATGAAGCTATTTGCGCAGAGATAGAACATGCATAGTCTTGGAGCAACCAAAGCATGCACAGCTAATTTGTCCCAAGCTTCCTTAGTCGTCTTCGCCCCGATCGTATATGAAAGTACATAAACAAATAACATGACATTAAATCAAAAAATCAACAACATATCAGCTCTTAAATTCCAACGATGAAACATTTGAAGGAAGACTACCATCAATGTGATGAAAAATATCCTAACTGCAAAGAATTGAGTTAAAGAGGGACTTTACCATAAAATAATTCATCCCATCAAGCTTGATTGATACAGGCATTGTAATATTACCTGTAAGAGGTGAGGCAACAACAGAATCTTCAAAAATCACAAAAGAAATACTCCAATATCGAAAACAATGCAATGTTACATTGGCGATTGATACCACGCAGAAAGGTGGTAGAAGAGAAAGGTAGTTGGGAAGAATAGTTGAAAAATGTATTGATACCATCGTATACATTCCATTAGGGCAAAATTTGGTGGGAGAGATATTGGGCAACGTTTCATGTCTTTTACTTGGAGCGTAGCCCCGGGACATTTCCAAGCCCCATCTTCCCAAGGACTCTTCTAGGTATGGTCGGTGGATCAACGAGCCCCATGCTCCGGCTGAACTCGTTTGCTAGTTCCACAAGTTTGTGTTTGTCCCTACCAACAACTTTGTTGCTGTTGTAATATCCTAGCCATGACTGATACGCTGTTGCTTTGCTTCTCGTTTCCACATGGGCAAGTGCTCGCTCCACCTACACATATACCAAAAACTAAACTGATCACCGCTAATCACTGTGTTTGATGAAATTCATACCTTCATCAAAATTAAGTAAAAGATGTGCGGTTAAGCAGGTAGATGCACTTGCCATTTACTGAACAGTGATAACGAAAAGAGAAAATCAAGAACATGATTTGTGGGTAGATGTACTAAGTACTAAAACTAATCATGAGAAATGCTAGCAAACAAGGGAGGGGTTGAGCGGAATGATTATAACTCCTGAGTACTAACCTTCTTGTTTGTGTCAGGATCCATTGGAGGGAAGGGAATCTTGGATATTGGTAAATCTTTGATGCATGATGCAAAATATTCCTCCCATGGTGCCAACATTAATATCCCTTGCCCTTCTTTACCTTTCCGTCCAGTTCGACCTAATCGATGTATGTATTGCGCTCTATCGGAAGGAGATCCTACCTGAAGCATCAAAAGGTAGTGTCACTTGTATATTACAAATTAGCTTTCGTAAACATTTTGGAAGATAAGGAAGTAAAAGAGACCATGCTCGACCGAAAAAGTTGCATGCTAGAAAATTTTATTGTAAATCTCAAAAACCAAGAAAGAAAAGTGAATAACATGTTAATTTGATGATAACGTGTATTAAGAACACAAAGCTACTTACACTTTTGACGTTGGTAGTGGTTTTTGCCTGAACAGCTATTTAGACCATGTTGTGTTTGACAGAAATAAATGCACGCTGCAAATTTATGTAGTTCAAACTAATGTTTTGGGGCAAATTACAAACTAATCAATTGTGTTATTGATTCCATAAAGAACAAGGATAACACAAAGGAAGAAAGCATTAAATAGCAATAGAAGCAAGGACTAATAGATTAGGCCATTAGGGCTTTACTAGTTCATATCATCCCTCTTTCCTCACCTCTTCATTAGAGCTGCACCAGTGAGTTTTTTTCATCTCTCCGTTACTTCCCATTCTAGCCACGGGACATAATAGTCAATCTATTTTTTTATAATAGTCAACTTTGGTCTCTTCTCTGACTGCTCTTATGGATCCCATTCTGCTTAAAGATTTGATTTGTATTCTCTTTAATCAAGATTTTCTAAATCTTGATGGCACAGGTATAACTACATCGTCAATGACTCAAAAGGTGAATGCACTCTAGCCTCAGGACATGATAGTCAAACTTTGCCTCTTCTCTGACTACTCAAATGGATCCTAGTTTACTTAAAGATATGCTTTGTATTCTCTTTAATCAAGATTTTCTAAATCTAGATGTGCAGGTACAACTCATCACCAATGGCTTGCACCATTGGAACATTTCCACCAGTTCCTCCTAGGCTCTGAATGTTCTTCCATCCTATCCAAGTGAGCTCAAGGATGTGTATAGATTTGGTCATAGTTTTGGTCATTTGATTGTGTTCACTCCTAAGGATGCACACATTAACTGTTATCTAATGGTGTTAATCATTAACTGACCTAAATTAGGTTGAATAATGGCCAACCAAACTTGTATTCAACCATAAATATGTCAAGATGATAAACAAAATTAATAGATCAATATGTTTTGGTTAACCGATACAACCCAACCTGATTAACTAATTCAAGTAAAATTTAGCATTTTTATTGCCTTATTTATTTTATCCTTTTATTTATTTTTTTGATAATAATATAATAAAAATATACAACAATCAAAACCATAATCCTACTATGTGGGATCGACCAAATAAATCCTTTTCTTCAAAATATTTCTGTATATTCTCAAGTTTTTAGTTAAATTACTCAAATTTAAATTATTCTTACAATTCTCCACCAAGTGATTTTAGATTTACCTCTAGTTCTTTTAATTTCCTCTGCACTAATTAAATCTCCTCTCTTAATTAATGCATTCTTTGATCTCTTAAGGGTATATAACCAAACCACCGAAGCAATAATACTATAAAATTATGTTTAAATATATTTCAAGTAGATTGGTTAAAGTAATGAAGATAAAGTTAAACTGGTCAAATCATCTATGTATTTTCTAATCATTAATCAATCAATTTTAATATGAGTGGTTAAATAGTTGACCATTTAATTGAATCAACTTTTCTCGGAGTGTGTTTCTTTACATCCACTTTTAGCTATTGGAACGGATTAGAAAATTTTAAAAGCAAGACAAACAAACAAACCCACTTCAATAACTGTAACTGCTCCTAAAGTCAAGATCACCCACTCCTCCGGCATTCATTTTCTACAACCTTGAGGAGTGGCTAAACGGGTGTCACTCCTTTTTTTGGACAAACGGGTGTCACTGCCCCTCTCACTCATTACTCTTCCACCTGCTCGAAAATCCCTTGTACCATTCTTCTGCATGCATCCTTCTTCCCTTCATCCCACGTCGACTGCACCTGATGAAACACCCCTTCCTCCCTTGCGCACCCAACAAAACACCCCTTCTACACTTGCATAGTTTCCTCCCTCACGTACTATAGCAATATTTTTTATAAGGTAATCATTTAAAGAGCAATTATTATAAAATTGCTCAGTTTCACCCATCCGAGGAATCATCATCGATCAACGTTGGAGAACGCTACAGGAAGGAAGCTCAAGGCCAAGTGAAGCTATTCAAGTCTCCCATTTTTTTTGGGTTCATGTAAACCGATGGTGAATCCCTTGCTTTTTGCGTTCAGTTTTCCCTATTTCATCTTTCGTTTTCCGATGTTTTTATTGATTTTTCCATGGCCTTTTTTTGATTTTTAGTCTTGTCCTTGGTTTTTAGTATTTGTTTAGATCAGTTTTAAAAATATCTAGTAGTATATTAATGTTATTTATATGAGAACTTTATGTTCTTAAATTAATATATATATATAGGGGAAAATGATTCTGTAGATGTCTATAGAAGTCAATTCTATAGACACCTATTGAATCAAAGTTTAACGACAGTTTAATCAAGAGAGAGTGTTCGAAAAAAAAACTCTCCCACCGAAAAAAAAACTCTCGCCGATGACACCTGCGTAAAAGCAGTCCATTTATTTTAACACAAAAAAATTTACAAAAAGTCACCTACGAGATTTGGGATTTACGATTCTTTTTCCTTAAACATCGTCACTTGCGATTCGTCATCCCCCCAAAAGTCCCCTCGTCTTCCCCTCAATCTTTTTAAAGTTATCGAATGGAACATGGAAAGACGTCAATTAGCATTAGATCTATCATCGAGTTACAGGTGTACCTTCATGTTATTAAAAGTTGATTTATTAAGTACATTGATTATACTTTCATTTAACATGAATGAATACTTATTGAGGAAAAAATATTTGCAACATTTATTGAGAAAAAAGTTAAACCGACAAACTATTAATTACATTAAATACAAAGTAAAATATGTTTAATCAAAAATATTACCCATCATTATCAACCACTATGTAAAGAACCACTCCGTAAAGTTAATTAGCAACAGACTAAGATTATTATCAACTACTCTGTAAAGTTATCAACGTACTTTAAAATTTAAAATTAATTATCTTAGTCTATTGGTAATTTAAAAGTTGTAATATGTACACCTTTACAGAGTGGTTGATAACTTTAATTAAATGTTGCAATGTTAACTTTACAGAGTGGTTGATAATTTCAAAGTCCCACTCTTTTATTGTCGCACTTTTAATTAAAGAATCAATCATTCTCGAATTGTCAAAAGCTATTGGATGATAAACAGCAAGTATAATGACTCGAACAAGACTATTATGAAATGCAGGGGCTTGATGAGTTAGAGTTCAATATTAGAATTGAAAGATTGGCTAGCTATCCTGATGAAGAGAAGAAAGTACAAGTCCACACCATACCATGAAATTTTCTTCGAAGCATGATGCATATAATTTTTATAATGCATATGCAATGAATAAATGTTTTGTTATTAGAAAAAGTTGGTTTAGAAAATCGAAGACTAGTAGAGAATTAATAACACGTAATTTTATTTGTTATAAAGAGCAGACAAAAAGATATGAATGACAAACGTTGCTCGAAAAGTGATGTAGGCAGACAACGAGACATCCGGGAGGGTTGTGCTGCAAGATTTTATATGATACGCAATGAATTAAATGTGTGGGTAGTTGAGAAATTTTTGAAAGAGCAGAATCATATTCTTGCATCACTTGCAAAATCGAAAATGTTAAGATCTCAAAAAAAGATATCATTTGTATCAAAAGGGTTGCTAAATACCCTCTCAGAATATGACATTCAACCTTCCAAAGTGGCAAATGTTCTTTCAAATATGTCACAATAAAATATTAATCCTGATCTAGTTATTCACCTTAACAGGACTAGGCGAAAGAATAATATGGGCAAGGAATGTATGACGGTAATACAGTATTTTCAGCAACAAAGTCATAAAGATCCAAATTATTTCTTCTATTTTGAATTAGATGAAGATCATACAATCAAAAGTGTCTTCTGGGCTGATAGAAGAGCTCGTGAAGTATATATGAAGTTTGGAGATGTGGTTGTTTTTGACATCACTTATAGAACCAATAATTTCAACATGTCTTTTGCACCATTTACTGAAGTAAATCACCACAAGCAGTCCACATTGTTTGGGTGTGCTTTACTAGTAGATAAGACAAAAGAAACATTTCATTAGTTATTTAGTACATTCCAAACTTACATGTATAGCAAAAATTCAAAGATCATTATTACATATCAAGATCATGCAATGTTTGCAGTTATTCCTAAAGTTTTTCCAGATTCTGTACATCGTTATTGTTCTTGGCATATTGGTCGAAATGCCATTGGTCATGTCCCAGAGATGCGCATTGATGTCAACTTTAAGGTTGATTACAATAAATGTATATATGGTGTAACTCCTGAAGAGTTTAAAAAAGAGTGGGAATTATTGACTGTTAAATATCCAACACTGCATGGTAACTCTTGGCTGAATTACATGTATACCATCTGATAGCATTAGGTTTCATGTTATATGAAAGATATATTTATGGCAGGCATGAACACAAGTCAAAAGTCTGAGAGCGTAAATTCATTTTTTGATGGGTATGTGCATTCTCATACTCCTTTTTTAGAATTTGTTGTCCAATATGATAGAGCATTAAAAGCAAAACATCAATCTGAGGAACATAAAGACTTAATTACTTTGACAACAAAACCGACACTTGTGTTCTCTACCTCAATTGAAATTCAGGTGTCTGCAAGTTATACAAGGAATATTTTCTCTGTATTCCAAGATGAAATGAGAAAAGGATTGACGTATCTTAATAAAAAATTAAGCAAAGTAGGTATGCAATATTATTTTGAAGTTTGGAATCCAATGAGATACATGTATGACTTTTCTACATGAAGACTTAAGGCGGAAGTACCGTAAAAATAAAGTAGCGATGGACGGAAGTACCGTTTACAGACTTGTCTATAAACAGTAGTTCCATGACTTTACCTTACAATTACGTGGAAGTACCGTCAATTGAATTATTTAGGTGATGGCCATACTATACAATGCACGTGTCTAACTTAAAAAGTCACGTGTGAATGTTAAAATACCATTCTTTTAATATAATCATCCGATCTTTTTACATAAAACACTGATTCTCTCATTACATGTGAACTTAAAATTTCACCTGACATCTAATTATACCCCTTCGAATATTAAGTTGATGATCATACTGTACAATGCATGCACCTAACTTAAAAAGTCATGTGTGAATATTAAAACACCGATCTTTTAATACAATCATTTGGTCTTTCAACATAAAATGCCGATTCTGTCATCACGTGTGAACTTAAAATTTCATGCGACATCTAAACTATATCCTTTCGAATATTAAGTTGATGGTCATACTATACAACGTACATGCCCAACTTAAAAAGTCATGTGTGAATGTTAAAACACTGATTTTTTAATACAATCCTCTGGTCTTTTAACATAAAATGTTCATTCTCTCATCACGTGTGAACTTAAAATTTCACGTGACATCTAAACTATACCCCTTCGAATATTAAGTTGACAATCATACTATACAACGCACATGTCCAACTTAAAAAGTCACGTGTGAATGTTAAAACGCCGGTCTTTTAATACAATTGTCTACTCTTTTAATATAAAACGCCAGTTGTTTAATACAATTGTCCGATCTTTCAAATAAGTGGTAGTATTGAATAGCAAATATCTTTATGGTAAGATCCGGTTATAAAAATCCAACAACTTTAACCCGCAATCTCTAAGCATATATAAAGCTTAAATTCGTAATACCTTGTGCCCTAGTCTTCCTGAGCAAGAGCAACTGCGTCGTGCGTGACTTTGAGAAGAAGCTTCACTGTCAGTAACGTAGCAATGGCACGCAAGAAGAACATTGAAGTTCCACCGGTACTCTCGCGTACATAGCAGATCACAATCGACAAAGTCGACAAAGAGATAGAGCTATTGAAGTCCAGGTATGACTTCTCTGTCGACATCTTTGAGGTTGTTGCAGAGGAGGTCAACATTACAGAAATAGAGAACTTGCGACTACGATTACAGTGAGAAGGAGAAAAACTACACAATATCAGGTGTGTTGAGCGAAATGTGTTACAATCATTTGTAATTGTTAAATTGTAATGCTAAGTGATTGGAACGTTTGTTTGTATAAATGATTGATTTGTAATTGAATGGTATTTTTATCTAATTTAGCTTTTTAGTGAAAGGTGGATTTATTAATTTTATTTATATGAATGCTTACAATTATTCTCTAACCGCAATACTTTATTGAATAATAACAACAATGAAAACATATAGTTCAAAATTAAAATACTACATAAGTACACTTAAAATAATAGATAATTACATTTAACATTCTTAACTTTAGGTGTTTTAAGAAAGTAAAAAAGTAAAATAAAACATCAAATTAATTTGGTGATCATCAAAAAGGAGGACATTGTCGAATATTATGTATTGATGATAAATGCTTAATTAATGTGTAAATGACGATAATTTAAAAGTCATAATTATATTTAACTTAATGATCTATTTACTTATTACTTGAACATAACTGAAAATATTATTTAAGTTAATGCTAAATTATTTAACACTATACACATTCGATCTAGGATAAGTGTTTGTAATTATTTAATCAAATTCTATTTTAATTCAAATCAAATTAATTTTATAAAAAAATCCACCCTAATATTTTAAGTTAGTAGATTAAATATGTTTAATATTTAGAATATTTCGGAGAAGTAATGCGAATGGATATAATTACTTAAATAAGTGCTACATATGAATATAGTTCATGAAATATCCCGATAGAATGTAACGTGAAAGTTTAAGTTCACACGTGATAAGCGAATCGGCGTTTTATGTTAAAAGACCGGACGACTGGAGTAAAAGACCAGCATTTTAACATTCGCACGTGACTTTTTAAGTTAGTCGCGTGCGTTGTACATTATGGCCGTCAACTTAATATTCGAAGGGGTATAGTAAGATGTCACATGAAAGTTTAAGTTCACACGTGATAAGAGAATCGACATTTTATGTTAAAATACCGGACAATTGAATTAAAAGACCGACGTTTTAACGATAGTTCCGTAGATATACCTTACAATTAGGCGGAAATACCGTCAATCGAAATACTTAGGTGATTTTGATTTTCAATTATTGAATATTGATTTAAAAGAGATTTTCATTAAATATTATGTCATATATTTAAGTAAAATAAGGTATTTACGACTTTCAAATAAGTGATTTATGTCATATATTTAAAAGAGATTTCAAAATTAAGACTTTACTCTACACGAAACTGTAAAGTAAAGACGTTAACTTGTAAATGACGTATGTGTTTGTTCACTTGATTATTGCTATACGTCTGTAATTAGTGCATTACAAATGAATTTCTTATATTCAGCCACTGTAAACGATCTTGTCTTGAAAGATTTTCTGAACCACTGATTCACATCATATCATGTCCTCGATATCAAACTTCACAAAACTGATTTCATAAAATAATTTTCAATATCTGTGTTGTATAAAATCCAAAAATAGTGTACACCAATTCAATTTTATTTTCTGCATCACAGCATATATAACATATAAACAAATTCTCTAGATATGTTCATCATACCTTTTCTTCTGAAAAATTTGTGCTTGTAGAATTTTGACTACAAATTTTGCTTTGCCATTGAGTTCAACATACTGTAATTTACCATATAAATGAGGGATTCTTGCTATCGAACTAATGTTCCAATCTAGCAAATTCAAAGATGTATCTAATTATACACCCTCATTTGTCAATTTAAGAGTATTATATATCAATTGAGGAGTGATTTCAAAAATAGTGTTATCAATATTGCTAAATAATCTGTCTTCCTCAATATGCAAGTTAGTATAAAAAACAAGTATCACTTCTCTAAATACATCTACCTTACAGCTTGTTGGTATTATGTCTAGCAAACCTTGAAACTGTAAGAGATCCTTGATCTCGTATAAATTTGTAAAGTTTATAGGCCTTTCATACAATATTTGAAGATTCAAAAATTTATGATAATTGTTTAGACATTCCTGATTTTGAAAATATAGATTTTCTACTATCATACCTTTCTCAGGAAATGAATGAGAAGTACTTGACAAATCTTTAACATTCTCTATTTGTGAGTGAGACAACCAATCTCAACTTATCTTCATTCTGCACCACTGAAATCTCTTATTACTGATTTACATACTCATCTTCAACTTGCAAATCAAGAAATTCTTCTATGATTTGTTGATTAAAGATTGTTGGAGGACTGCAATGCTCTTCCATTAAATCTGAAAGTTGATGTTTTGTAGCTTCTTCCATAGTTTGTTCAATAACTGACACATGCTCAGAAATTGGTTCTTGTATTTGTTGTAAATGTAATATTTCTTCAACCTGTTCCTTTGCAACCATGTTGAAATTATTGGTTCTATAAATAGTGTTAAAAACAATTACATCTCCAAACTTCATATATGTTTCATGAGCCCTTCCATCAGCCCAGAAGACAATTATAATTGTATGAACTTCATCTAATTCAAAACAGAAGAAATAATTTGGATTCTTATGATTTTGTTGCTGAAAATACTGTACTACCGTCATACATTCCTTGCCCATATTATTCTTTCGCCTAATCCTATTAAGGTAAATAACTTAATCAGAACTAATATTTTGCTGTGATATATTTGAAAGAACATTTGCCACTTTGGAAAGTTGAATGTCATATTCTAAGAGAGTATTCAACAACCCTTTTGATACAGATGATATCTTTTTATAAAATCTTAACATCTTCGATTTTGCAGGTGATGCAAGAACATGATTATGCTCTTTCATAAATTTCTCAACCACCCACACATTTAATTCATTGCACACCAGATAAAACCTTACAGCACAACCCTCCCGAATGTCTCGTTGTCTGCCGACATTACTTCCTGAACAACGCTCGTCATTCATGTCTTTATGTCCCTCTTTATAACAAACAAAATTACGTGTTATTAATTCTCCACTAGCTTTTGATTTTCTTAACCAACTTTTTCTAATAACAAAACTTTTCTTCATTGCATATGCATTATAAAAATTATATGCATCATACTTCGAATAAAATTTCATGACATGGTATAGACTTGCACTTCCTTCTCCTTCTCCATCGGGATGGCTAGCCGACCCTTCTATTCTAATATTGAACTCTAGGTCATCAAACCCTTACATTTCAGAATAGTCCTGTTCGAGCCATTATACTTGCTGTTTATCATCCAATAGCTTTTGACAATTCGAGAATGGTTGATTCTTTAATTAAAAGTGCAACAATAAAAGAGTGGGACTTTGAAATTATCAACCACTCTGTAAAGTTAACATTACAATATTTAATTAAAGTTATCAACCACTAATTATCAATCACTCTGTAAAGATGTACATATTACGACTTTTAAATTACCAACAGAATAAAATAATTAACTTTAAATTTCAAAGTACGTTGATAACTTTACAGAGTAGTTGATAATAATCTTAATCTATTGTTAATTAACTTTACAGAGTGATTTTTAATTATCAATCACTTTGTAATCATCAACCTTTCTGTAAATGTTAACTTGAATCTGTAATTATCTATTTACTTTTACATCCGTCTGTTCTTTACAGAGTGGTTGATAATTAAAGGTAACATTTCAGATTAAACATATTTTACTTTGTACTTAATGTAATTAATAGTTTGTCGGTCTAACTAACTTTTTTTTCAATAAATGTTGCAAATATTTTTTTCCCAATAAATGTTCATTCATGTTAAATGAAAGTATAATTAATACACTTAATAAATCAACTTTTAATAACATGAAAGCACACCTGTAACTCGTCGGTAGATCCAACGCTAACTGACGTCCTTCCGTGTTCCATTCGATAACTTTAAAAAGATCAAAGGGAAAACGAGGGGACTTCCGGGGAGACGACGAATCGTCGATGACTTTGATTGGGGAAAAAGAATCGCAAGTGACAAAAAGGAATTGCAAATCTTGCAGATGGCTTTTTGTGAATTTTTTTGAATTAAAATAAATGAACTGCTTTTATGCGAATGTCATCGGTGGGAGTTTTTTTTTCGGACACTCTCACTCTTGATCAAACCATCATTAAACTTTGATCCAACGAGTACCTACAGAATCGACTTCTGTAGGCACTTACAGAACCATTTTTCCCTATATATATATATATATAAACACACACACATCGATAATTTGTTGTGATTTTTGAGATTGATTATACTTCATTATACACATAGGTGTGTTAAATTTAGCATTTAAAATAACTGAAATTTTATATAAGTTACTATTTCAACAAACAAATGTAATTCTTAAATTGCCTTTCTTTCAAACATTGCTCCATCAAGATGCAACTACAATACCACTCTAGAAACTAAAAGTTGTACTTTATAACTAAAACAAATGCACCCATTAAAGAAAGACATTTTTCTCTTCTAATAAAGCTAGGACAGGTCAGAAAATACCTACAGAAGTGATGTAGCTAAGGTCTCAAAGCTTTCAAGGAGTTAACAAGGTTTAAATATTGCAATAAAAGCAAATGAAACAAAACATGAATACAAAATACCTGTATAACAAGGGTGACATCTGGATAATCAACTCCACGAGCAGAAACATCTGAGGTCACAAGAATCAGACCTTTTGATTTTCTGAATTCATCAGATACACGGGTTCTATAACTCTGGGATTTCCTCGAATGGATCTCACGAACATTAAGCTTTAACTCAGAAAATACCTCAGCGACAAGCTTCGTAACCATTGCAGTTGTACAGAAAACAAGAACCTAAACAGTCGCATATTAAGAGAAAAAAACAGTTGCATATTTACTTAGGGAAAATAATAAATATTGAATATCTTGTATTAAATTCTACTATGAAGCTAACCTTGTAGTCCACATCATCTGATATATGCTCGTGTAAAACACGATACAGTAGTGCAAATTGTTTGTCAAGTGCTGCAATCATAAGCTTCTGTGAGACCTGATAATCCACCCATATTCAAATTTGTGTTTCAAATTCAAAAAATATGCATCACAAAAGCTTACACCAATAACAAAAACGAAACCCAAAAACTACCTGCGAATTTGTCTCCTCACTTCCCTCTTCAACAGTGTTTATATATTCATGGTCCCTTCTCAAAGCAATATGGCATACATGGCGTACCTAGATATCAAAAATAAAATAATACAACATTATTCAAAAGAATAATCTTGCATGGTGGAAGGCTCGTCTAAGAAAGTACCTCATCTGGTACAGTGGCAGAAAATAAAAGAGTTTGCCTCTGTTTTGGAACTGAAAGAACAATCTTCTCTATATCTTTGCGAAATCCCATATCTAACAAACGGTCAGCTTCATCTAGGACAAGAACTTTCACACCCTTTAACCGAGTGGCAAACCCAGCTGTGTTCTCAGTATGATCCCTAAGTCTTCCAGGTGTAGCTACAAGAATCTGTAATTTTAAATCATTTAAGATGTGACTCTATAAGTCTAGTTCAGACTCCAAAGCAATGGTAGATTTTCATTCAGATAAATATAAAAAATTGTACCTGGCAAGGATTTGCCTGCAAACGTTTTTGCTCCAGTGCTAATCTCGTGCCACCAGTAACAAATTGAACGCCAATATTAGGATGATACTTCAAGAGTTTATTGGCCTCCATGGCAGCTTGATTTGCCAACTCACGAGTAGGGCAGACAACAAGCACATAAATAGGAGGCCGTCTGTTGTCACGGTCAACAGGAGGTTGTTTTAAGATGATTTCAATTGCTGGCAGCTGAAATCAACATTCATGTTTCATTATTTTATAAGAGATATCAATAGCAGGCAGCTGAAATCAATAACTAGGTTTTATGATTTAAAGAAGAAATTTCAATTTTAGACTTTGGTGTAACTTGCAACCTTTTATTAGCTAACACTTCTTTTAGGAAAAGAAAGTAGCATTTAATTACATTTAGAACTAGTTTAAATGCTAGTCAAATAGATTTTTTACTTAAAAAATAAATCAAAGAATGTGTAAAAATTGTAAGGTTATTCCAAGAGAAAACTTAACTAAAAAGCAAAGTTTGTCAACATGAGAAGTTAATATCAAGATTAGAAAGAGAAAGACTCAAGTACATATGAATCCAAGAATTACGTTATGGAATCTAAAAAGTGAAAAGAAAAAGATATTTAGAGATAACTTATTAAAAGAAAAAATAAAGGAACTAGATGGAGAGTTAAATAAACCTTGCAATGAAATGACTAGCATTAAAAAGATTGCAACGGCAATTTTAGGAGTCTTGCAGGGTAATTTCACTAGGAAAAAAAGTTGGTAGTTGAATGAAAATGTACAAAAGCTAATAAAAAATAATATACTATAAAGCCAATCAGAAACTTTTTGATGAGTCTCTCATAGGAAACTCTGACATGCAAAATTTGTGTAACAATACAAAAGATACAAACTACAGTTATTTTAGAAGAATTAGTAATTTAGTGGTAGAAATCATTGAAAAAATGTAATGTGGGAAAATAATTAAACCAGACGGTATTCCTATTAGGGTGTGGAAGTGAATGAATGAAGGATTAAGTGGTCAACTAAAGTTGTTGATCTAATTTTAAAAGCAAAGAAGATGCCAGATTAATGGAGAATGTGTTTTTTGATACCTATGTTTAAGAATAAAGGAGACATACAAAATTGTTATAATCATTATGGTATTAAATTAATGAAGCATACTATGAAATTATGAGAAAGAGCAATTGAACAAAAACTAAGACATACATTAAATTTTGTGATTTAATTAAAATACCAAAAAATCAATTTGAGTTTATGTTGCGTAAATCAACAACAGAAACTATTCATTTACTTACACAACAAATAAAAAATCTTAGAGTTAAGAAAAAAGACCTCTATATGTTTTCATTAATTTAGAAAAATCCTACAACAGTATACCTAAAAACCTATTATGACAGGTTTTAGAAAGAAAAAGACTGCCTATTAGATACATTGATGATATAAAGAACATGTATGAAAGAGAATCAATAATGTTAAAACTATAAGAAAAGAAATTAAGAAATTTCCCATGGATATAAGTTTACAACATGAGTCCTTAAGTCTATGACACTGTTTTAATTAATGAAGTCAAAAATTAGTTCTAATTAAAATTATAGAGAAACACTTTAAAATTCGAAGGATTTACATTAAGTCAAAAAGCAAATATATGAAACATAGGTTGCAAGAATATAAACAATGAAGAAGGCATGTACTGAAATGACCAAAAAATTCATAAAAGTTAGATTTTTAAATACTTAAGATTTATGATAAATAATAATAGTGAGATTATAAAGGATGCCATTTATAGGATTCAACAGGGATGGATGAAGTCCAGAAATGCTCCTGGAGTGTTATGTGATACGAAGGTATCCTTAAAATTAAAAGAAAATTTTATAAAAATGTTATTCATCTAGTTATACTTTATGACTTATAATGATGGGCTATAAAGTATAACCATATGCAAAAAAATTAATGTTGCTAAGATGTGTCTGATTAGATGGATTAGTAATCCTGCAACGGATAAGCTCAAAAGCAATTATATTAAAGATAGAATAAAAGTCACACTAATTGAAGATAAGAGAAAATTTAAAAGAAAAAAATTGAAGTGGTCAACCTTACGTAGTGAGACTATGATTTGGATTGTTATTGTTATGGTTTTTTTAGAAATAATATTGAATGTAAGAAAGCAATATAACAAATCTAATAAATCAATCTTTTATATAAATAAAGTGTAATGTAAATAAATATTTACCAGAAAAGCCACAGTTTTTCCAGTGCCTGTTTTTGCTCTTGCAAGAACATCTTGACCTACAACACGCAAATAATGATAACAAATAAATTCAATATTATGCTTCTTAAGTCGAATAGAAATCTATAGTGCATCTAATTTCAAGATGCCTCAACACTATCATCTAAATTCAATCACTAACAACATTGATGATCTGATATATAAACCCAAAAACAACATCAATTAATTAATGCCTAAATCACACTATCTAGAGTTGAATCCATAAATCCTTTCCTTCCTTCTATATCACTAAATCTTTCATTAAATTATGTAATTTTAAATCTTTTTCATTATTTCTAACCAAGTAATTTTTCTCTTCCTCTACCTATTTTGGTTTCACCTAAATTAATTAATTTTCCTTTCCTTGCAGGTTTATTCAAAAGTTTTCAATGGATGTGATAAAACTATAATAAGACAATTTTATCATATTTTATCCCAATTCCTACTACTCATTTATTTTGGATGAAATCATTTTAAATCTATTATAATATTATCGATCATCCATATAAGCACTCAAATTTTTGTTTAACATGTTCTACAATTTTTCATCGCCACTTATCATTGATCATTTTTGTTTGTAAGCAACCAAAGTATATAATAAATAGACAAAAGCAAAGCACAAGCTTATCTAGAAGATAAGCATAGACAAAACAAATGGGAACAAAAGAAAGGCTCCAAAGGAGTGGTCCCACCACAGGAACTACACCAAACCCAACAAAAGAGCCACACATAGGCGTCCTCAACACTTGATATCATCTGCCTCCCATGAGTCCAACACATGAGCACCTCCTCAACCAGCCCTAACTACAAAATGAATTAGCACTTCCATGGAAGATCCTGCTATTGAACACGAGCCATCAAAGTCACCATACAACAACAAGAATCAACTCCCACATATTATTCTTTCACACACAGAGGGAAGGGCCCTTGCACCAAACTCACAGAAAAAAGCCAAACTCCCAAAGTGTTTCCATGATGGACTAGCTAGGACTAATAACTTAACCTATTATAGATCCTAATATATCTAAAATTCTTCCGTTTAGGGATATTACGATCTGATTTTATGCTTTTATTATTGTCCTTATCCTTTCTAAAATTACATTTATGATTCAATCTTTAGACTTACTTGGTTTAAATCCCTTGGATTCTAAAGTATCTTTTAAAATTATAATTTAAAAATAATTTCGAAAATCCAAAACTATGTGTGCTAACTAAAATAGTGTCATCTATAAATAGCATACACCAATGTATTTATCCATGAATTTATTTATTTATTTTATTCATATTCACCTTTATCCCTAAATCAGAGTAAGCTTTAATCTAAAAATGTTCATGTCTAGAATATATTAGTCTCATGCTTGTACTATTCTTTACATAAGCAAGAACTCTAAGTACAACATGCTAATGAATCATTCTGAGTTCATGCATGAACTAAATAAGAAGCCCAACAACATATAACATATTTGGACAAGTCATGATAAGATAGATTGATTTCCCTATCAACCTAAGATATCATTTAACAGCTTGAAACATCTCTAAAGAGGTATCCTAAAAGGGTGGGTTCTAATCAATAGGAGTATACTCTAAGAGGTTTGTGCCTTTAAAATTAGGACTCGTTTGTGCACAAGGAATTAGATAAAAAGAATTGCCAAAAATTCTATAATTGATGAGAAATGAACTAATAAGAAATGAATTCAACACTAGAGTGTTCGTGTACCTATTAGAATTAAAAATGTGAGTATTTGTGTACTCACAGAAATTGAATTGAACAAATGTTAAATAACCTATTTTCAATTTCATAATTTTAATATAAAATAAATATTTATAAATGACACTTAAATATATATCATTATCATTATGGCCCTTAAATATATATCATAGAGTAGGTTATCATTATTATTTTATACATAATTATTATTATAAATGACACTTAAATATTTCTGTTTTTCCTTTTCCTCCAATGTCAAAAGGAGACAATACCGATAGAAGATAATTATGGTTGTTGAGCAAAGGAAGTGTCAGTAGCATAACACTAGGGTTTGGGGTAGGAAGAGGATTGATGATGTTGTCAATCCACACAAGGGTTTCTACAAGGCTAGACGCTCAACAAAGGGGGCAAAGACTTGGGCAGATGTGTCGCTCGCAAGGGAAACGGACATACGAGAGAGGGGACAAAGACAAACAACTTGTAGGATTCAACGGTGGTGTTTGCAAGAGAGAGGGCTAAGACAGATGCATGCATTTAAGGGGGGCAGAGACAGATGGAGTTGTACACAAGGGATTAAATGGAGACGCTTGCGACTGGGGCAGAGACAGAGTCACAAGGACAAGAGATTCGGGTCAATTCTGCGGGGGGGGGGGGGGAGGGGGGGGGTCAAGAAATGAATCAACCTGACTTTTATATCAAGTCAAGTTCAGAATTCACTTCTCACCCCTATGATGTACAAACACCAAAATTTGGTGGAATTGAATTCCACCTAATTCAATTTCAAAGGAAATGAATTCTATCCAATAAGGATGTTTGTACACACCAGAATGGTGGGAATTCATTTCTCATCACTTTCATCATATAAAAAGGAAAACCCACCACCATTTCCCATCCACCCACCTAGTGAGAAAGGGTGAGAAGGTTTGTCCACAACCAACATTGGAGCTACCTCAACCTCACAATCCCTCATTTCCCTCAACCGAACTTGAAAACCTTTTACACTCATGCCTAACATGATTCCTCTTCTCCTCCTCATCCTTGTCCTCCTCAACCACATTTGCACTCCTCATTGGTAAAACATGTCTACAACTCCACCCACTTCTCCAACTCTCATACATCCTCTATCTCTCGCAACTACCACCACATCTCCACATCCCACTTCTTCATCTCATCCACCTCAACCTTTATCGTGTCAACACCTCTTGGAAGCATTTGTGATAAGGTTCTCCATTGTAACACATTAGGGTTTTGGGACAAACAACAAAGGAGGAAGAAAGGGGAGAAAAGGAAAGAAAAAAGGGAAAAATAAGAGCAAGATATTAAAAAAGAAAGAAAGAAAGAAAGAAAGAAACAAGAAACATGTGTAAAAAAAAGAAAAAGAAAGAAAAAAATAAAGAGAAAAAAAAAATTACTACATAAAAATTATGTTTAAAAAATGGTGGAAGTATTAAAAAACTATGTTTAAAAACTATATTTGATTAATTTATGTTTGCTTTTATTTATATCTGTTCTATTTTAAAAAATAAAGGTAATTATTAATTTCAAATATAAAAATATTTATATGCAAGTTGAGGTTAATTACGTTAATATACAAGTTAGTTTACGTTTTATTCTTTCAATTCCTTTAAATTCTCACACATGCATAAGCATCCAAATTTTAAATTTCATCACTTTCCAATAGATGCACAAATACCACATTTTGAAAGTGAGAATTTAAATTTCCCATGAATTCCAAATTTCCTATCATTTTCTTTTTCACCATTTTTGCATAAACAAATAGACCCTCAAATTTGCATCCCAAAAGACAAATTTACTATAAAAGATCGAGATCATACTTCTACCATGAGGGCATCATCTAATCCTTTGAGTAGGCAAATTCAATACCCAAGAGATATCTTACTTTCTTCATGTCCTTAGTGAAAAGGTACCCTATAAGTACTCCTTTGGTTTCTTTGATGCTAAGGTGATGTTTGTGCTTTTGGAATTAATAGGAAATGACAAAAAATTTAACTATTATTTTCTATCATTTTACATAATTTCACATTAACTCCAAAAGTACAAACACCACATAAGTCACAATCTGTCAATAAAATATCATTAACATATTCTGCTAAACTCTTATTAATGAATACCAAGTGATCCTTAATACATACTTAAACTCACCCTTCAACATAACTGACCTAATTTTTTCCAAAGCACACCCAAAGACTTTATTTAAGGTCATAAATAACTTTCTTGAGGAAACATATTATATTCCCCTCCTAAGCAGCATACTTAAATGACCACTCCATGGATATTTACCATGTAAGAGCTCTCTATATAAGAAAACATTCTTTAAATCTAGCTAACATAATTGTCACGATTAATTAACAACAATAGAAACAATTACTCGTATAAAGTGGAGTAATAAGAGTCATTATAATAAAGATTATGTGGGTAATCAAGTTTATTGAATATCTATGGAAGGGAGAAGATCCTCCTAAGCCCTTTTCATGAAGGGAATGACTCATTTTTCTCCTTTCAAAAAACCTATATTGGTAAATATATGCGTCAAACTCATATATATACTTGAAAGACATTAGAGAACAAAAAAACAACAATCTAAGCCATAATCCCACAATGTGACATTGGCCAAAGACATTAGGGAATGAAAACATAAAAAATTTGACTTAAAAGAAAGTGGAGTTGGAAGTGGTGAAAATTTTGAAAGAAGTAAAAGCATAAAAAGCATGATAATTGGTAGGTTATGAATTGCACAAAAAAGGAAAAACATGGTGAAGTTACATTACCATAAATTTGACTTTCTTTCAAGTTAATCTAATCATTAGAAACGTAGAATTACTGTATGCCGATAAATTACAAAAACCAAAAAAAGGCAGGTGATACCAAAACAGATAAAAAGATAAAACAATAATTCTATCAGAGACTTTCAAGCAACAACAAACCACCCACTGAAGTGATGTTGAAGGATGTGGGGACAAATAGTGATGCTAAAACTTTCAGCATTGTTACTTTTAAGTAAACAACCTTTAAGAATTACAGGAAGTGTAGCTTCTTGGACCACGGTCATTCTCTCGTAACCAGCTTCCTTTATAGCTCTAAGAGACAATTGAGAAAGAGAGCATTGATTGAACCTACAGAGAACAACAAATGCTGTGAATAATTGGAACACAGACTAACAGAAGTTGAGAAAGAAAAAAAATGAAATGAGAGAATAAACAGTATGAAAGGTATAACTGCAGCAATGAACATTGATGCACATTGAGAAAAAAACAAGAAATTTTTTTTAGTTGCAATATTTCACCTTTATAAATTAGCAATGGTACTTCAATATGGCATTCAAGTTATTTTGTGTATTGATGCACATTGAAACACCTTGGTGGGTTTGTAGTACCTGGAATAACATTACTGATGAATGGATTAGAGATAAGGGGAAAAACCAAAGTATCAAACATTTATTTTAATAATATCAAAATGACATATAGTGATAAAACCAAAATCCAATGTGTAACTGTGAAATCAAATTGAATTAATATTGAATTTGTTAATATCAAAAATATATCATGCATGATAATTAAAGCCAACTGCACAGGTGATATTTAAATATTGTTGTTTGATGCATGACACTTTGCAAAGAGTAAATGTGCATTTCTTTTTCATTTCTTCAATATCAAATCCACAAGTCTCTTCATCTTCTGCTTTGTCTTCTCGGTTATTTTAATTTATCCAATTTTTTAATATAAATGGACCCTTTCTATTGGCCATACCTCTTGTACTTGAGATTGTTAGCCGGAATAATACAAAGAGGTAAGCTAAGTAACGACCAGAAAAACTAATTCAGGTAAAACAAGCACTGAGGTAACAATATGAATCAATTTATACGTAAAATGCACTGTGAAACTTCGCCAGGGAAAAATTTACAATGTGGTCATGGGGTCAATAATAAGAGAAAAGTGAGAGTGAAACAGGGAAAACGAAACTTGCCTCGTCTCACTCAAATAAGACTTGCTTTCTCCTGAACTTTTGGACCTTGGCTGCACATCTTTTCCCTCTGCTAATTCAAGAGATGAACTTGGAATTCCAGATGCATCTTTTCTCAAAGCCTCACCCCCACGAACAAACTCATCTCCTACATCTGACTCATCTTCAAGACTACCATCATCGTCACTTTCATCTTCAGAAATTGCTAACGAACCCTTTCTTCCATCAAACCCCTTCCCATATCCAAATTTTGATACTCCCCTTCCTCTCTTCTCGGAGGGAGAAGAAACTCCACTAGCTCCCACACCACGACCCCCTAAATTGCCACGATCAAGTTCTCTAAATGCCCCCCTATCACGACGCATTGAACTTCCACGGCCACTTCCTCCAAAGCTTCCTCTATCGCGATCCCCAGCACGCACTTCTCTACTCCTTTTCCCACCAGAGAAATCCTCCTCATCATCGTCGTCATCGTCGTCGTCACTGTCAACCAAAAAACTTTTCCGAGCCCTAGCCTTCTTCCCATCCAAAAACGAATCGAACTCCTCATGTGAATCACTCCCCTTCCTCTTCTTCAAACCCGCACCTCTATCTCTCCCCCTCCCACTTCTCCCACCAGCACCTCCTCTATCCACATCCTCCCTCCCACCATCCAACCCATCCCTAAAAATGTCTGTCTTCAGGTCATCCACCCAGTCACTGAGCTCCTCCTCATCGTCGACCAAGCTCCTCCCCTGCCCTCCAGCGGCCAATCCCCCTCCAACGGACCTCATCTGGCGACTGGAAAATGCCCGGGAGGTGGACCCCGGGCAAATGTGGGGGAGGAGTGGGGGTTTGCGGGTGGAGTTGCCGGCGTAGGACGAGAAAGCGTGGGGGACCAAGGAGACGGTGAAGCGAGGGAGGGCGGAGAAGCGGCGGAGGCGGCGGAGACACAGCATCTGCCCACACACCCGCACGGAGAGTAACATGCGGAGCTTCCGAAAAGGTAAGCCGAAGATTTGAAAAGCTGTGGGTGGAAATCGATCGCTAGGGTTTTAGAAGGAGGGGGTTTGGGGAACGCTGCGAGGGAAGGTTTTATTTGTTTTCGGTATTTTTAGTTTTTAAAATTATTTTAAATATCATTATTATTATATAAATTTTAATATATAAATTTTTATCATCTAAATTATTATATAATTTTAACTTTATTTACGAAAATAAATTTAATTTTAACTCTATTTAATTTTAAAATTAAAAACAATTATTTCCAAATACAACTAAAATGTCAACATTTGAAATGTGATTTTTTTACTCAAAAAAACAAGAAAAAGTAACGTTTGAAGTAGGTAAATTCAACTAGGTAAAGTTTTTTTCAATTTTGGTAACGAGACAATATATGTTTCTTAGGACGAGGCTTTTTTCTTTATTTTGCCTCATCACTCTTTTATTTCGCCTATTTTTGCCTGTTGAATTTCATATATATGAAAAAAAATGTATGCAAAAATTAATTTCATATATATGCAAATAATTCCACGGTTGTGTATACACGTATTTATGTGAAAAATAATTCTATAATGTATGCACGTGTTTATACAATAAATAATTCCATAGTTATGTGTATATCGTATTTTGCAAACTTTAGAGATTGGTAGATATATTTTTAATGTTTGTGTTTATTTTTACATTTAAATAAAGTGTACATAATAACTAAATTGTATTTTTAATGTTAATGTGACCGGATGTCGTGATGAAAAATATAAAAAATTTGTATTGAAAAACCTCTATGTCATGATGACTATGGAAGTGATTTTAAGGTATCATTCGCGTTCCCCTTCTCTTAGCTTTCACAATTACTTTTATTTTCATGATAACATTTCTATTTCTTAATTCATTCCTTTTATTATTATTTTATCATTCTCTCATCATATTTTGTTATTTTTCAAAATGATAATATTGTTATTGTTATTTTTCTATCATTGAAAAACCTCTATGTCATGATAATATTGTTATTTTTCAATAACATGCAATATTTAGAAAAAATGGAAAGTCATATTTTGAAAGGAAACTGTATGAAAATCAAAGTTGTGTATACGAGAAGTGGTAAGTATTGACATTTTTGCATAAATACTATATTTACCCTCACCACTTAGTAATAAATATCACATACTAGTGTAGTTATAGCATGATTTTCTTTCACACCACAGAGCAAGTTAGGTTTTTGCCTCTCTAAACACTCTAAATTAGGCTCATGAGCTCAAAGAGGGAGAATTAGACCCTTCAAAGACTCAGATGGGTTGGATTAAGGTGAACAAGCTTTTAGGGCCTAAGGAGAAGTCACCACCTAGTCTAAATAAAAACTAAACTAGAAAAATCTATATGATACATATTTACATGCAAATAACATCATGCCTACAGGATAAGGCTCATTAAGGTCTAATCAAAGAGTCCAAAATAAGTTTTCCAAGCACAAGTTGAGAAGGAGTTAGGCACCCCACATGTCAAATTTCTTAGTTTCTCAAGTGATCTAATAAGTATTAATCTATATGATATATTTGTGCATCCTAAGTGGAAAAATTATATGAATTAGGGGTTTGAGGCTCAATGAGAGATATTGGGTCTTTAAACCTAAGATGAAATAAACTAAGGAAACTTAGGGAAAAGTCATGAGATTTCCATACTCATGTAATGGGATGGAAATTAGTCTAATAAACTTAATCTACATGTGATGCAATGATATCTAGATGAATAAAATCTTATGTGATTATACATGTGAAATCATTCAATGATAAAAAAGATTAATTATTGAATGAGACAAACAAGTCCATAAGTTTGCTAATGGGGAGAGTAAAAGAGTTATGTTCTTTCCCTTCATGAAAACAAAGCATTTAACCATCATGTAAGATATATTATAATAACATTGCATAATGAAGAATAAACCTAAACTTTATATGAGGAATAAAATTAAGTATAATAACATAAGAGAAATTTATTTCTCAATCATGTGACATTTTGTGATTTTAATTTGCATAGGAAGATTAAACCAATAAGGTTGAGATTCAATTCCTTAATGTTATATTATGACTCTATTGATGAAGTTTCAAGAGTTGATTATCATGTAGTTGAAATGAAATAGAGTTTCATAAGTCATGACTTTATTCATTTGAGTTGAAATGAAATAAGGTCTTATAAATTATAATTTTATTCATTTGGAGTTAACGATTGCAATATGAGATAACATAAAGTTTCATAAATCAAAACTTTATTCATTTGAAGTGAGAAAAAAAAAAGTTTCTAAGTTGATATTGGCATTATTTCAAGAAATAAGGTTTTCCCAAGTATTGTCTCACAATTCATAACTCTACAAAATAAAGCTTTCCTAAGCATGTTATTTGCATTGTTTCACAAGTCATGAAATTAAACTTTGCATTGTTTCATAACTCATAACTTTATGAAATTAAACTTTCCATAGCATGTTATTTGCATGATTTCACAAGTCCCAACTTTACGAAATAGAACTTTACTAAACATGTGGTTTGCATGGTTTCACAAGTCCTAACTTTATGAAATTAAATTTTACTAAGCATGTTTGGATTGTATAATATAGAAAACATTAAATCAAGATTTCAGTGACTAATTGAAACAAAGAAAACACCTACCCGGAAAGGTGTGGACCTCGATTGGAGCTTGCGATGACTTTGGTGGTGAGCAGCAACAAAGCTGACAGCGGCAGTCGACGAAGCGCAGATGCAATCTATCAATGAGGAAAGAAGGTGACCTAATGAAATGAGTGTTGAACGATGAAGGAACGACAAGCAAGTGAGTGGTGGAGACACAACGAGCGACGTGCAGAGTGGCAAGCAGTGTGCGGTGCGACGAGCAACGAGCAACGAGCAACAGGCGATGCAACAAGCGACGGGCGACATAGCGTGTGAAGCGACGACCGACACAACAATCTGAAGGTTCGAAAGTAGGGGCTCCAGTTGGGTGTCCTTTTTGGGTCCTTCCCATGGGGCTCTTATAGCCTGGCGGAGCAGAGGAATGTCGGCGGAAAGGGAAGCGACGACAATTGCGCATTGGTCGGATGGTGCAGGAGCCGAATCATCGCCATGTAGAAACGCAAGGCTCAACCGAATCAGTGGGCATTGGGGCACGTGAAGGCAACCGGCACACTGGAGGCGAAGTGCCAAGGTCTGCGATTGGCGAACGACGAAGCAATGAGCGTGCAAAAGATGGAATGGCAAACACGATGCATGCTTGGGTGGCGAGCCGGTGAGCGACATGTATTTCATTCATTGGAAGATGGATCATTGGCATTTGGAGAGGAAGTCACCGCTACGTCATCGACCTGCATTGCCGATCGTGAGGGAGACGAGCCATCTATGGCACACGCTAGTTGGGTGAGTAGGCATGTGGACCTCACGTTTGAGCAGCACATCTGGGCGTGCTTGGATGCGTAGGCTCGAGTGGCTAAGCAAGCCTGGACACGTGAGTGAAGCCAAGGTGCAACTTGAGTCCACAGGCTCGAACCTGAATGCAATTTGAAGTTGATTGGCCTAATCCAATTTGGCTTAATTTGTTTATGTGGTCCAATTTGGTTGACTTGTCAACCGAATTCAACTTGATTCAATAAAAGATTAAATATCAAGCAACTTTAAATTATCTTATGATCAATTATTTAAGTAATTAATTTGTAATTGATCATTAATGGGCTTTTAGACTTAAATTGAGTACATAGACCTTACGAGCCCAACAAAAGAAGACAATCTCATTTGTAGAAGGAGATGGGCCATAGGCCTCACTTACAAGCTTTGCCGTAATGGTGGGCCTTAAGGGCCCAAACTGATACCATGCATGGTCGCCCAACTAGCTTACCATGAGGCCTAAAATATGCAAGTTTAGTGAGCCCAAAAATGTAGGTGTCTACCGTAGTTAAAGAAATTATAATATAATAGAGTTTCTGTAGGATTTTTTTTCATAATGTAGTGATAAAAAAATGTTATTTCAAAAATCATGCATGTTACAATCGATTGGAATAGAATATTAGTAAATAACGTTTCTTTTCTAACATTTTATGAATTTTTTTCCAAACAATCAAAAGTAGGGAATGATTCTTATAAAAAGAAGAATGAATATTTTAAGTCTATTTTTCTTAGTCATTATAATTTATTTTCGTATTTATTTGTTAGGCAATGATATGAATCAGTGTTTTTCCTTCCTTTCTTTTTTTCTTCTTCATTTCTGCATCGTCTGTCCAACAACGACCTCCATTGCAACCCCCTTTCACTAGTTGTGCTTCATGTGAGCAGTCAAGCGATTAGACACAATGTCGGCGGCAACGATAGAGGTAGGGGAATGGGGATTCAACAAGCTGTAATTGGGGACTTGGTGATTTGGGTTGCACAGCCACCACAAGCAGGTGAAGCTATTCAACTTGACCAATCCCCTCATCTGTGTTTGTATCAGTGATTTGGGAGAGTGAAGAATTAGGAGAAGAGAGAAGATGATGGTTTTGAACCTACCCTTGCTCATGGTGTTGAACCCATGTCATCTCATCAATATGTCTGTCTCTCCTCACACATCCTTGCCCTAATTTTTGATTTTCTCCTTTTTTATCCCCAAAAAGTCCCTATTTTTCTTGGTGGCAGTGATGGTTGTGAAGTGTCGACGAGATGAAGGTGGAGATGAATGGGAGTGATGGTGCCACGAAAGCAATGGAGGGGAAGGTGAGGGCTAATAGGAAGGTGAAGATCTGGATGGCAAACAATCAGGGCTACATCTACGATGAACGAGTTGAGGGAGGTTGGAGCAAGGATGATGTTCAAGAAGTTGACGACGACGTCAACAAGAGTGGGGAGGAGGAGGACAACGATGTCAAGATCCCATGCGGTTATTATATTATTTTATCATTACTGGTAGCTTGTTGTTTGTGGTAATGGTTATCTAGAAAATTGTAAGTTAATAGTTATGAGAGGTTATGTACTTAAAACTCTGTAACATAACTATATATTTTGAGGTACAATGTAGTCAGAAAGGCAATCATTGTTGTATACAAAAACTCTCTTGTTAGGGTTTGCGGAGGTCCACCCTACCCTTATCCTTGGTGTGATAGCGACCATTCCCAAGTGACCTACCTATTTCCAGCCAAGATTGGGCATCCTCGCAAGTCTACAAGGCCTCCTTCAATAGTTCGATGCTTGGAGAGACTCAAGAATCTTCGAGAGCCACTTGAGGTTCATGACAACTTGGTATCAAAGCACAATGCTGATACCAATAACGATCCTCTTGAAAACATGGACGTCGATAAAATATGAGGCTTCATGCTAAAGCTGGTTCATAATCAAAGAAAGGAAGCAACAAAGAACAAGCAATACTTTCGAGAAATGATTAAAGAACTTAAGACTTATTCTTAAGATGCTTCTCCCAACCAGGCTAGAATCGATAGGGTGTTTCCCGATAGACAAGGTGACCGAACTGGGGAGGGAAATGGGAAAGGTCTTCTTCCAAGAACAATGTTCAAGGTGATATTCCCAACCTACAATGGAGAAGGTGATCTAGGCTCTTGGTTACTTAGGGTTGAAAAAAAAAATCAACTTATAAAGTGCATCGAAATTAGAAGATCAACTATGCTTCACTTCACCTAGAGGATACTACTATGCAATGGTACAATTGGTATGAACGCTTGACCCCTACTCCTTTCTATTAAGGGTTTAAGGAAGATCTAGTGTTACAATTTGGGGAGATGGAGACAAAGAGGCCTCTCGTGTAACTTTCTAAACTCAAATAGATGACTTCAGTTAAGGAGTACCAATCGCGATTTAAGAAGCTTCTTAATTGCATTGAAGGGCTATCGGATCTGGATGTTGCTAGGATCTTCATCAATGGGCTAAAAGAGTAGCTATGGATAGAGATTCAATTGATAGATCCTTAAACTTTTGTCAGTGTCATGAGAGTAGCTAGACTGTATGAAGAAAAACTTTAGCGATTTCAACAATTGGAGTGTTAGTCAAGAGGTGTCATGGGAGTCCAAAAATTTTCTAAAGAAAAGGGCAGTCCTAATTCTCCATCATTTCCAATTAACGTGTTATCTCCAACAAAAATAAAGATGAGTCAAAAGAAGAATCTTTGCTACACATGTGATGAACCATGAGTAAGGGATAATAAATGCAACATGCATTTAGTGTTTCTCATGGAGGGAGAGTGGGAAGAGGAGAATGAACCACCACTTGTCACAAAGATACTCTCTAAAGACACAGAAGTTTGAGTTTCGATTCATGCCCTCTTTGGCAATGTGGGATCATAGACCATGAGGTTTTGGGTAGAGATAGGAGGAAAGAAGGTCTTGGTGCTAATTGATAGTAGAAGCACCTTGTTAAGAAGAATTAACTTTGATTTTACTGCAAGTGCATAGCATCTTATATAGATGTGGCAAGTGCAGGTCGATTCCACGAGAAAGGATATTAATGTTTAGATTTCAAGAAATACAATACTTAAGCATGTAATGATAATAGCAATCAAAAAATGCAAAGTAAGATAGCAATAATAATTACAATCAAGTATAGTTTGCTATGTGACTAAAACTTCAAGCATGCAACTAAATATGCTTAAACTCTTATTTAGACTTCTTAAAAACGTTATAAACTTACTTTTCCTAAACCTTCTGAATTAGCTTAACCAAAACTCTTGTATGAATTATCAAATTAACACTTCAAAGTCCACTAAACAGAATTTGCACAAAACTAAATCTGCAAATGTGCAATGCTTGAGCATGAAAGAAAATACACAAAAATTTCTTGCAATTGAATCCACATTCAAAACATCGAATTCACTAACTATTTAGCACAGTATTAAAGAGTTAGTCGAGAGCTAAACTAATTAATGTTCACATAGATTTAATCAAAAAACAACTACGCATTGAAGTTAAATATGCATACAATGAAAATTATTAAATATACCTTCAGACACTTCAAGTTTTATTGCTAAAACAAAAGTAAGAGATGATGGAAGGGGGAGATTCCTCACTTGAGATCCTTGAAGCAATGGTGTGGAGTCACGGTTCCACGTGGTTGCTTCATCTGCAAGCTCCAAAGACGCCTCCAAGACTCAACTGCAAGTGGGGATGTAGCTTAGAGTGCTTCCCTTGGATCTCTGGATTCACCAGCACGAGTTGAGGCAACAACCTAGCTCTTCTTTAAATATTCAAGGAGGAGGAGAGGGTGGAAGGTAGAGGACGAGCTGCAGCAGGGAGGAAGATCCAAGGGCTGCCATTCTTCCACTTTAAATCTACATCTTTACTTCATCTCATACATTAGTTATAACAATTTATTTTCGTGTGATTTAAGTAGTAATCACACGTATATATATTGCATTGTGCTACCCCCATATGCATGCAACATCTAGTGCAATAAAAATTATCTTTTCATGCATCAATTGTTTCCTTGGTATTTATTTAATGACATGTGTTAAGCAACTCATAATCAACCAAAAATAAAATGCATGAATGCCTCTATACGTGTAACATGTCATGCAACATTCATTCTATGTATTACTTAGCATTTATATTCCATTATGCAAATATACATGCACTCATTCATAATGAGCTATGATATGCATAAAAGACTTATAAGAAAATATTGTAAATGGATTAAACATGTTGTCCACAATAAACATAACGACATTTTAGCTTACTACAACATCAATTGAAGTTAATCTATGCATATCATGCTATAAGACATGAATAATGCATATTAGATATTTTCATCTTAACTTAGGCATTATTTTTGCTTAGAATAATTCTTAAGCATGTAATTTCATAATATATTACGTGTAACCTAAATTAAACATGAAATATTAATGCATGATGCAAAAAATATAATGAGAGTTAAATTCATTTATTATATGTCATGCATTATGCTCTAATACGATGTAATTATAACTATCATAGTGCATATTATTAATAACAATATAAAGCTCCATAAAATAATGAAATATTCATAAAAGCACATTGATAATAAGAATTTATAGTCAATTCAATACAATTAATGTATAAAAAATATGCACTAAATATCTTTGAACACACTCCTATAGTTTCTTGGACCCCAAGCACCTAATTGAGTCTGAAAGGCAACAACTTAAGGTGCAAAGGATGGTGAGAGTGGTTGGGGGTGCCATCTACCATCGTACAATGTGGGAGTCTGGATCTCTTCACAAGTGGTACAAATACAAGTCGACATGATCCTTATAGAAGTTAGTTTGTATGATGTGAAGCTTGACGTACAATGGTTCAAGTGTTTAAGAAGGTTCCAAATGAATCTTAACAAAAAATGGATGCAATTCAATTATGAGGGTGATACTTACGAATGGCAGGGAATAACACAACACTCTACCTAGGAGGTAGGATGGAGAGAAATGAATAAGGAATGAGATGAGAGACCGGAGGCATACTTATTGTATGCAACTAAATTGGAAGAACCCCAATAGTCATCCAATAATTTAGAAGTAGACAAATTGCTACCCAAATATAACCAAGTCTTTGAAGAGCAAAGGGATCTACTGCCATAGTGAGATTAGAACCACCATATTCTCCTTATTAATGAAACAACAATTGTTTGAGTCCCTCCATATCAATATTCCCACTTTTAGAAAGCAGAGATAGAATGACAAGTCTAGGTCCTCTTAGAAGTAGGCACTGTCAGTCCATTCTCAACTCTAGTCCTCCTTGTATAGAAAAAAGATGGGACATGGTGTTTATGTGTGGACCATCGGACCCTTAATTCTCAAACGATAATGGAAGAGATACTTGATGAACTTGCATCTATTAAATTTTATTCCAAATTGGAATTACGAGCTGGTTATCGCCCAATTAGGGTGCACGATGTCAATATGCATAAGATAGCCTTTCACATGTACTCATGATGGACATTTTGAATTTTTAGTAATACCATTTAGACTCACTAATGCCCCTTTCATGTTCAAGTCTATTATGAATGAAGTGTTTTGTCCGATGTTGCAATGATTCACCTTAGTCTTTTTTGATGATACTTTGGTTTATAGTCATGGGTAGGAAGAACATCTAATCCATTTACAAGAAGTCCTCTGACTATTGCAAGATAATCACCTTCATGCCAAAGTTAGCAAATGCTATTTTGTAATGCAGGAAGTTCATTATTTGGGTCATGTTGTCACGAGTGTAGGTGTAAAACCAAATCCCTAGAAAATTGAAAGTGTTTCTTCTTGGGACCTTTATCTGTGTGCACCTTAAAAGAATTTTTGGGACCTACAGGGTATTATCAATGTTTTATCCAAAACTATGAATAGATTGCAGCACCTCTAACTACCCTTCTCAAAAAGAATACTTTCCAGTGATCTGCAACCATAAGAATTGCCTTTACGGAACTGAAGAATGCCATGACATTAGCCTTAATGTTGGCATTACCAAACTTTAATAAGCCTTTTGTGGTGGATTGTGATACATTTGGCAAGGGTATGGTATGGGCATTATACTAATTCAAAAAGGTCAATCGTTAGCCTTCCTAAGCTAGCCATTCAACTCATGACAGTGTATCTTCTTAACGTATGAAAGAGAATTTTTGGCACTCTTATTGACAGTAAATAAGTGGAAGCAATATCTCATTGGCAGGGAATTTATCATTCAAATCGATTATCAAAGTCTCAAGTACTTGTTGGAACAATGAATCAATTTCCCTCAAAAACAAAAATGATTCCTTAAATTGGTTGGCCTTAATTTTACTATCGAATATAAATTCATACAACACAACTCTACAGCAAATGCACCATCCCGACAATAGGAAGATGAGGAAAAGGCCCTTTATGCCATCTTTGTTCTTCAACTTGCTTGGCTTGAGCAAGTATGCCAATCTCACCTCTCCAATCCCTCTCTCTAGGTGCTACTACAAAAGTGGAATAGTGGACAGCTAGATGCCACCAAGTATGCCCTCCACAATGGACTCCTTTACTATAAGGACTGACTAATCATCAACTCTACTTTGCTTGTAAAAAGCCAACTTTTGCGGGAATGCCATGATTCTCCTCGTATCAATGACTCAAGCAACTAGTTTACTGGACAGGATTAAAGGGGGACCTTAAATAGCATGTACGTGAATGCCCCACCTGTCAGCAATCTAAAGTGGAGCAACTACATCCCCTAGGTCTCTTACAATCCATTTCTCCTCCCGCTCAAGTTTGGGAAGAAGTCACTATGGAATTCATTGAAGCTCTTCCGAGGATCCATGGTTGTTCGGTGATTGGAGGTTGCTGATTGCCTCTCAAAATATTCTCATTTCATTAAGGTATGACACCTATATACAATCGAGACAACCATTAGTGTTTTTGCAAAAAATGTTGTTCAATTGCATGAGTTTCATCTCTCCATTATTTCAGATTGAGCGCCATTTTTATGAGCACCTTCTGGCAAGAACTTTTGTAACTTTTAGGAACCACTCTTTACATGAGCTCAACTTATCACCCACAAATAGATGGTCAAAGCGAAATTGTCAACAAAGCCCACGTACACTTAGTTTTCCATATCTCTTTGTTGAAACACAAGATCAACCCTCATATAGTTATAGCTTCAATTCCTCCAATTTGGGCAACAGATGGTGCTAATCGCCAACAAGAGAAAATTCTTGCCCATCGAATCACTAAACATCACAATCAAGCTGTCATTGAGATTCTGGTGCAATGAGCCAATACTCCTAAAGAAGACGTGACATGGGAATTATACTATAATATGTAGAGGTGTTTCCTCAAATGGATCTAGTAGATTAAAGCTTTTATACTGTCAACATCATAGACAACTGTTGTTTAAGGGGGGGAGATTGTCAGGAACCCATGCAGTTATTATGTTATTTTGTTATTGTTGGTAGCTTGTCATTTGTGTTAATGGTTATTTAGGAGATTATAAGTTAATAGTTATGATAGGTTATGTATTTAAAACTCCATAACACAACTATATATTTTGAGGTGGAATATAGCTAGAAAGGTGGTTGTTATTGTGTGCAAAAACTCCCTTGTTAAGGTTTGCAAAGGTCCACATTACCTTTGTTCTTGGTGTGACAGCGACCGTTCCCAAGTGACCTACCTATTTCCAACTAAGATTGGGCATCCTTGCAAGTCTAGAAGGTCTCCTTCGACGCTCGAAGAGACTCAAGAATTTGCAGAAGTAGTTTGAGGTTCACAATAGATGACAACAATGGTGAAAAAGAAGAAGAAGAAGAAGAAGAAAAGAGGAAGGAAAGAGAAGAAAAAAGTAGAAATCAATTCACGGGTGCATTTTACTCTAAGTAACATGTAGTCTCCTTCAACTTGTTCATTTCAACCTACTTCAAGAATTGATTTTCCCTACTTCGAAAGTAGCAGACAAGTGAGAGTTGTAATCAAACACAACCTTAAGATTTAAGTGAATTAAAATTCAAAAAATGAAAAATTTATATGTTTCATAAATTTAATTTTAAATTTCTCTTTAAATACAAGATTAAGTATTATGAATAATGCTTTTATGTTGTCATAAAACAACTACATGGCCCTTTTTTGAAATCTCCAACATACTTGGTAAAACTTCCATTCTTTGAGTATCAATATCAAAATTCAATTCTTTATGCACAAATTCATTATTACTGTAATAGCCTATTAAAAAGCAAATGTCATCCTTTGTTGTGACTTTGACATGAGGTCATACATGCTCTTCTTCTTTTATTGCTTTCATCGGATCCATGCAAAACAAATGGAGAATATCTTCCTATGTCAAAGCTCATATCGATGGTTGTTTGACTACTTAAATTACTTTCACTTTCATACTCCACATGTTGTGTTCTAGAGTCTATCTATTATGTGCTTGTCTACTCATCTGGTTGTTACCTATATTACTTATAGACAATATTTGTCACAAATAACATCTGAATATGGTAGTAAATGGGATAAGACTTCCCTCTACAAGGTACACACTCTAGATGTACCTTGTTGGAGAACATAAAGAATCAATTAGCAAATCACGTAATATAACACAAGTACAAAACTTCACATTATAAAGTAATGGCATCTAACTTGAATAAATTCATTTCAAATCTCATTTAACCCCTATTTGTGCCACTAGAATTCCTAGGAAAGGAATTCAAGTGAAATGAATTTCCTTTTGATCAAATTTTTAACTTTATTTGTGCATCTAGGGAAATCATAGGAAATGAATTTCTCATGATTTCCTCTCATCTTTTCTATTGATCTTTCCCCACCCCACCCCCTCGGAAACACTGCAAAACTCTTTCCCACGCATGCGAGCAACACCAACAAAGATATTTGGACAGTCGCCTTGCTTGGTCGTCGGACAGTTGCCCTGCTTGATCGTCAGACAGTTGCCCTGCTTGATCATCGGATAGTTGCCCTACTTGCGCATTGTTGCCCGCACACAACCCACTCATGCAAGCGCTCGCATTTTCCCCTTTTTCACGTGTGCAAACCCTATCTCGCCCACCTGCGCCATCATGCATTCACCCCATCCTTGTCTGTGTACACTCCTCATGTGTGTGTCGTCATTGGTTCTCCTTGCTCACGTATCATTGCCTGCACACGACTCACTCATGTGAACACCCTCATTTTCCCCTTGTCCATGTGTGCAAGCCCTATCTCGTTGCTTGTGCCATTGTATGTCTGTCCCTTCCTCGTCTGCGTACACTCGTGCGTGTGTCATCATTGATTCTTGTACATGATTTTTCGTTAAATCATAAGTAATAACCGTAAGTGCACGATGCCCAATAAAGTACATCGACAAGTACAGGTCAAATCCACAAGGAATTTGGAAAAAGATTAATCGAATTCTCTCACAAAAACTCTACTAGAGAAATAGGTAAATAAGGAAAATTGTTCTCAAGTTAGTTTAATAAATTGCAAAATCTTTAGTTAAGTTAGTAATTTGATGCATGAAATTTTATTCCTAATATATGACTTTTCCCCTCTAATCCTTGCACAAGTTCATCAAGATTGGGCTCAACCCATCAATGTTTCATTTCATCTTTCTCTTGTGCTCAAAGAGGATACATGCAAATAGATATTTCTATACAAAATTCAATTCTCAAATCACGATATTTTACACTCAAAACAAGCATGAATGGAGTGACAAAATATCCACAAATCCAATGATAAAGCATTTATTCACAAACTAACCAAAAATCACATGCACATTCAAGTGCACATATTTACAACGATATATTCACAACAATGTACATATTCACATAAGGATATCCATTTCAACCACTACATGTAAACTAAGATACTACACTAAATTAAATATGCACTACTATAATTAAAACATTGAAATATTGAATATGCAACTACTGAAACATGCATCATTAATTATGAACTACTTAACTCAAAATACTACACTAATAAAGTGACGCCAACACACAATATACACTAACAAACAAACACAAGTTCATGAAAAAGAAAACATTTAACACATACACATGACAAGATAGTGAACACAAACACAATAAAAAGACAAAGTGATCACCCCATTCCATAAATATACCTTGAGGTTTCCCAAATGCAACTTGTTCTTCAACCAAAACTTGATCTACACCCTCCTTGAGCTTTTCATGAGCACTGTCACTACTCATTCTTCACCTCAAGAGAGCGATGGGTTCCAACTGACGTCCAATAAATGAGGGTGCCACCGGTTGTCCATAGCTGCACACAGGTCTCCTCCACGAGCCCCAAAAGAGAGGGTCACCTAGTACGTAGTCTCCTCTACAAACTTTGAAAGAGAGGGTTGCTGTGGAAGATCAAAGACGACTGATGCTCCACACAAATGGCTCCAACAACAAACCACGACTCAAACACCAAGCTCCCACCATGTGAACAACAACAACACCGAAGGAAGGGACCACAAGTGTGATGCAAGCTCCTCCATGCGACAGCAACATGAGCACTGACGAAAGGAGGCGACGACGAAGGTGGCTTGTCAGCAGGTGGACATTTGGGAAGTGGCGATTGGATGGAAAACGGGGGATGGGTTCTCTCACGCGAACCCTAGCTCCATATGAAGGAGGTTAGGGTTTTTACAGTAAAGACCTCCTTTCAATTTATTCCTAAAAGAGCATTCTATGGAAAAGAAATATACAAAGAGAATAACCTTGAACAATGTTAAAATAAGAGGAAAACTAAACCTCCAACATGCAACAATGTGTTCTCAATTAATAAGCTCAAACATGTGGTTAAATTTGTGTAATTTAATAACTTTTAACATAAATATCATGCATGACCTTATAAAAATATTTATCATGTGATTTCATCTAAAAGTCCCAAATTTTCAATTATATAAACCTAGCATGCATGAAAAATAACACATAATATTACATAAATTAACACTATAGTTCTCCCTTCAGTCTCACCTCACCAAGCATCCACCCATGCCTCACGTGTAACTATCGCTACTACCTCGCCTCCTTTGAGCAAAATCGCTCACATCGTTGCTGCCCGATCATTGGGGATGTTAGGGTTTTTAGGAAGAAGATGGGAAAATGGAAAAAAATAAAAATATAAATAAAATAAAATAAAAAATAAAAAGAAATAATAATAATAAGGAAATTTTATTATTGTTATTACATTAAAACTTGTTAAGTTAATTGCATCTCTTATTTGATTGATTTGATTATTGCATTAATTGAAATATATTTGATATATTGTTATTATTAGGAATTAATTTATCAATAGAATGCATGAGAAAATTATGTTGTCTATGTAAAATAATAGAAATATGTAATGTTATTTTTTGTAATAATGTATTTTTTATAATGTATGCATAACATTACGATGAAGTACTTTTTTATATTGATGGGTCTAATGAATGTCATTTTTATAAAAATTAAACTTTCATTATTAAAAAATTAAATTTTTAATAAATTTCATTATTTAAAAATTTAAAGAAATTTAATATTAAACTTTCTTATTAATTCCTATGGTGTACAAATATCTAACAAATTTCTACAATTTGAAATTCCTGTCATTTCCTATATTTGCACAAATAATTCTCATTTTATAATTTCTCATTAAATTTCATTATTTTCATTTCCTATCTATTCTGAAATTCCTGTCATTTCATTTCTCCTCATTTCTAAATACACAAACATACTCTTAAAATCTCTACAACATCATGTACAACATTTCAATCCCAATCATTCTTATTATAAATTTTTAGTACATTTTATACATATTCCTCCATATTTTCATCCCACATTTTACATATTTTCTCACAATATAATACTTGTTCTTTGATTGTATATTTTAATTGCCTTATTCAAAGACTCACCTTTTATTTTTCCATCTATCTTGTCATTCTCTTCGTTCACAACTTCAATAAGAATATCCAATATTACTTCGTCAACTTTAGCATTTTTGTCTTCCTCAGATTTTTGACAAATACAAACAACACATCATATAAATTACAAATCATATAACAAATAACACATCACATAAATCAATCCATTCCATTGCAAATCATACACAGAAATACAGAAAACAACATAGTTAATACCATTTGCAAAATGAACGTATGCAGAAAATTACACAACGCAGATCAATACACTACCCAATGTCGATCAATACATGAAAAATGTGTAGTTTTTAACATGAAATACTGATCATATAAATGATTCACAAAAGAACATCATCCAACGTACTGTTCAATGCATAAAAAAAATCTATGAAAAAACAATGCTCTACTATTACTAATTAAGTATTCGACGAAGAGGGACGACAAATGGTTTGAAATTTTGACATGAAGTTTGTTTATGTTCTCATCAAATGCGGTGGAATTCACTACAAATTTTTTTATTATTTATAATAATCACATTTTTATGATGTCATGAATATCTATTTTTAGTGACGATTTTTTAAAATTATTATAAAAATAATCACAAAAAAATTTAACGAACGACTACAAATATTTTGCGTAAACCCTCGGCCGAAGTCCCTTTCTCCACGGTCGCTCCTCTTTCTCCACTGATTTCTCACCCGCCTCTTCGCGAAAACCCTGCCGCCGAAACCCTCTTCACGCCGGCCGTTTCTCTCACCCTCCCGCCGCACGAACATCCCGCGTCGCCCCCTCTGAGGTCCGCTTTCCGTCGGCTGCTCGCCCGCTCGCGTCGCCGTCGGCTGCTCGCCCGCTCGCGTCGCCGTCGGCTGCTCGCCTGCAAAGCCTGCTCGTGTCGCGGTCGCGGTCGCCTGCATCGTCCGCACCCTCCCGCTTGCCGCCGCCATCGGTAAAATCTTCCACCCCTCGAAGCTTCCGTCTCTTTCATTTTTTTCGTTTGTAGTTTTTTCCGTCCGCGAAGCTTCATTGTTTTTTGTTCGTACGTTCGAAGCTTCATTTTTTTAGTTTGCATCATTGCCCTAAAAATCGTAGTTTGTGCTGTGGAAAAAGAAGATGGTTTGTATTGCTCGTAGTTTGCATGGAAGTCTGAAGGATATAATTAACAAGCTAAAAATAGATAGAGAGATAGTAATTATAACGCATTCTATTTCAGTACATACTTTGGTGATAGTGTGTTTACCTCAACTGTTGAAAGATAAGATAGTGACTTCTGTTAAGTGGTGATTAATGTTAATATCAACATATGCTTTGTCTTTAGAGATGGCCAAATATACTTTTAACGTTTGTATTTGTTTTAACATTTAAATAAAGTGTGCATAATAGTTGAATTGTATTTTCCTGTAGTGATTGACATCAAATACTTGAATTCTTTAAGATACAATTAGTAAGTTGAATGGTTTTCAAGTGCCACCATGTACGTAATTTATTATTATCACCAATAAAAGAACAACTCAAGGAAATATCAGATAAAATGTGTGAAGATATTGTTGTCTGTGTAAGATGAAGACATTTTTGAATTATTGACTTGTATTACAATTTTAGAACTTTTTTAAAAAATTGATGTATTAATTATTTTACAAATATTTTATAAAATTTCCAATAAAACTTTTTATTAGGTATTAATGCCTCTTATTTTTTTAAAATTTAGGTCGTAAGAAGACCTTAAGATTTAAAGTTTAGGGTTTATGTTTTTATTCAATAAAAGAAACATTTATTTTTAATTATGAGTATGTAAAAGTTTAAATTGAGAAAATGAAAATATAAGATATGTATATTTTATAATTTATTTAATTATTTAAGTTATTATTGTATTTAATTATTATTATTATTTTCTTCTCTCTCCCTCTCTTTTCCTTCCTTTCTCTCTCTCTCACCGCCTATGAGCACCCATGGAACCCACCTTTTCCCTCCTTTACATGAGCTAGGGCTTGACGACTTGCAGCGATCGATGTACGGGTGGTGGCCAATTGCGGTGGCAATAGGCACACAGGTGAGGTGGATGGTGGAGATTGGCCATCAGTTTTTGTGGTGATTTGTGGGGCTTTGGGGGTTTAGGTATTTTCAGCCCATTTTGGTAATTTTCTACTAAATTATCTGGGAATAACTTCTTTTGTTATTTATTGCATGATTTCTACATGTTTATAGTATGGTGGCATAATTATTGAGATTTGCGTGTTACATTGTGATGCATTGGGACATTTTAGTTATATGGTGTTATTCATATGTCGCATGTTAGATTTTTGGTGTTTATGATGTGGTGATTATAGTATGGCTATGTTTTGGACCCGGTTACAAAGGGTTAAACTGTGGCACCATGCATGATTATGAGACTAGTTGCCTATGGGCCCCATCACAGGGCTTGTATGTGACTTCTAGACCTAGTCGTAGGGGTTAAATGTGGTTGTAGGTAGTGACTATGATTATTAGAGATTTTGCCATTAATTGAGAGCTAGATATGGAGTGTATCTTAGCATGCATGCTTATTTAGTTATTTATGTAGTTGGTACTTCCACTTGATGGCATGCATGTATATCTTGTTTAGCCTTCCCATGCATTGCATAATTATCCTTTTTGTTATTTTGGATTATTTAGTAGCTGACTTGCTAGGTTGTGGCTCATTTGTTTGGTGTTTCCCTTTTTAGGTCTTGGGAATTAGTCAAGGCATGTGTGAGGATGTTGTGGTTTGTTGCAGGTTGTGGCTGTAGTGATGATATTTTGTGTTTTAGTTTCTTTTTGTGGAATTAATGTTTTGTAATTAAAGAATGTGTGTGTTGGATGTTCACTTGTGATTTGAGAATAGTTTTTGATGTTTAGATTGTGATTTTATCAAGTTTTGGAGGATTTTACAATCCTCTTGCTTATGGTTTTAATTCATGATATTTTTCTTATATTTATTAGTTATTCAACTTTCTCGCAGGTATCCTAGCCTAACAATAATAGGAGAGGAGGTTTTTCACGCCCTTTTTCTTATACGTGAATTTCCTTTCTTATTATTGTGGTGAATGTCACTTTTTGGGAAAAGCTCAAGACGTGATAAGCAGCACACCTACTCTCCTCTGTCGATTGCCATTCCCTGCCTTCCCTTGCCCATCTTCACTTTAGCGGCACACCCCCTCTACACCTTTGACTGTTGTTCCCATCTTCTTCTGAACCTCCGTTCATCGTTTCTTGCCTTTGCTTAATGTAAGTTTTTCTTTTTTCAATGGTAAGTGCTTTTATGTTTTCGATTTCAAATACAAAATAGGGTTTTTCGATTTGTGCCTCAATGAAGGGTTTAGTCTTTGCATTTGTCCTTCTAATGAGGATGATGGTGTCGACATTGATGGGTTTAAGGTTTTTATGATGCATGTTACTGTGAATGATGGTAGGACTGCATATTTTACATTCTCATAGTCATAATTAGATTTGCATAGTTTTACCCATTTTCCACTATTCAATAGTTGCAGTTACTATTCTTTTTTACTTTTGTTTACATATATATATATATGTAATACACATGTGGTTACAACAATATTTACTAAACCATTTGATGGATGACATGGCGTGATAGGAAAAACCATTTACAGTCAGGTCATCCAAACCACAAGAGAAAACACATCAATGGCAAAATCAAGATGGTCAAGGAATCCTTCAAACCCATTTCCAATTCCAAAAGGCGTCGCAATGCCCTACTTGATGATGATGTCATTGACAGTGACTTGGATAGTGACTATGCTGCTGATGACAATGCCAAACAGAAACTTGATGACACCTCTGCTGATGTAGAGGAGACTGTTGTCGAGAAGAGGTTTAGGATCGCTCAGGAGCATCTCCAAAAGGTCAGGGCGTTAGTGGAGAGGGAAAAAGGAGAAGAAGGAAGTGAAGTCGAAGAAGACGATGACGACCAAGCTATACAAGGTAAACGGGACACCTTGGTCGCCAACATTCTGCAGAATGAGCAACTCGAGAGGAGTGGCAGGCTCACAAGGCAGCTTGCTTTCAGGTGCCAAAGATCCTATATTGCCATTTATCCTGTCTTTTTTTCATTCCGAAAAGATATTGCACTTCATCACCATGGAATGGGAAGAATTGTTATTTGTGCATTTGTTTGAGCAAGGTTAAATTCAAGTTGACGTTTTGGTACATAAGTTTTCTTTGCCTTTCAATAATGGAAGATGCCGATTAAACCAATTAAGTTTGAGTTGGATTTTTACATTTCATTTTTTTCCCTCCCCACTAATGGTAGTACTCTTCTTGATTTTTGGTTAAAAACATGCAGAGTTTTGAAGCAAGAAGACTCTGTTGAATTTCAAGTTGTACAGAAGCATCGACAGTCTGTGACTGCCATAGCCTTGACTGATGATGACAAAACGGGGTTTTCAGCTTCAAAGGATGGCACTGTAATACATTGGGATGTAGAAACGGGTAAAAAGGACAAGTACCTATGGCCAAACAAAGATTGTAATACAAAGGACTTCAAAAATGAAACCAAAAGGCAGAGTAAGCATGTTCTAGCTCTTGCAGTGAGCTCTGATGGCCGGTATTTAGCTACTGGAGGTTTAGATCGCCTTGTTCATCTATGGGATACACGCACAAGGGAGCATATCCAGGTAGCTCTTTTATTTTTGTGTCAACATCTTTGAAAGGCTTTTTGGTTTAAAGTGGCTTGTGTATACTTTTGTAATCTGTGGGGTTTACAATGGAAAATAGTATTTACATACATATTCTATTTCTATACGAACTCATTGTCTGTTAAAATTACGTTCTTTCACCCTACTGGCATGATGATTTTTCAGGCATTTCAAGGCCATAAAGGACCAGTTTCATGTCTAACCTTTAGGGATGGTGCTCCAGATCTTTACTCTGGTTCATTTGATCGAATGATCAAGTGGTGGAATGTGGAAGATAGGTGCCATGTGAATAATTTATTTGGTCACCAAGCTGAAGTATTAATGATAGATTGCCTTCACAAGGAAAGGATTCTAAGTGTTGGTCGCGACCGAACAGTGCGGTTGTTTAAGGTACAAATTGATGGTTTTATGCCAATTTCGTGATAACTTGAGTTAAGTTTTTTTTTCTGGAATTGATAGAATTTTGTGGTATATTTCAAATTTTCAATCCCCTATATTTTATTCTAGAGAAAAAAATGAAGACATGATCAGGGCAAACGTACAAAGTGCACTATTACCTTTCTAGCTATATAAATACTCATTTTTTGGTCAAATATCAGCCAACCTCCTCTTTATCTTTTATTAAAGAGTAAACGAACTTTATGTTTTTGTTTGCCCTCAAACTTTATCACTGCAGTAATTTTGAATAATTTGATATACTGCACTTTATATTTTAGTTGGCAATGAAAAAGTCTTGGCTATTTAATGTGGCTATCACATTAAGATTTTCCATATATTGAGGTACGTCAGTAGTAAGAATTTTTACTGTCAATCTTGATCAACCTTTAAATCTATTTCAATTCTTCAAAATATGTTTTCTTAGTGTATTATGGATATTTTTATCAACTATAGCATGCACTTTCATGTGAAATCTGGTAATACCACATGTAATTTGTTTCTTGGTATCCGACAGGTTATTGAAGAATCATCTCTTCGGTTCAGTACCCCCTTATCTGCTTTGGAAAGCTGTTGCTTCGTCAACAACGAAAATTTTTTGTCAGGATCAGATGATGGAAGTGTTGAGCTATGGAATGTACTACGAAGAAAGCCTACATATGTTGTAAAAAATGCGCATGCTATGCCAGATCATCATGTCATGCATGATTCAGATACTGCTGCATTATGTAATGGAATAGGAACAGGTTTGTATGTCCTTCGTATTGTCATCACTTTGTAGTGGTTGTACCAGGCAGGGAGAATGTCAACACTTGCACACATAAATATTATAATTGGAGAACTCGCAAATAGAAAAGCAGCATTTTCACTCATTCAATACACAAATAGTAATCAACATTTCTTATTTGGTAGTAATTTCTTAGCAGTAGCTTTTCATACTAAATCCTGGTCTTGTGCCACAGTTGAAGATATTTTCTATGATATCAGGCTATTTCTTCATGTCATTATTTTTATCTTTAATAATATAATAATATATTAGTCTTCATGTGTGGACATTTAATTTATAATTTAGTTCAGATTACAAATGTTAAAAACAAATAGCTCAGATTACATTCTCTACCATTGGGAAATTTGGAAACTCGATTTTGATGCAAAATAGTAATGGTAGAGTTGATGGTGTGGCTTAATTTGGGGAGACAATTGACTTTTTTGTCAAGTTTATGGTTCATCTGTTGCAGGGCATACTTCGCTTGCTCAGTCATGGGTCAGTTCAGTAGCTATATGCAAGGGTAGTGATCTTGCTGCATCAGGAGCTGGTAATGGTCAGGTTCGTTTATGGGCTGTAGAAAGTGAAGCCAGATCTATTAGATCACTGTATCATTATCCGCTGGTATGCACGAGGATGCACTTGTTGATCAAAACCTATTGCTTTTTCTCCTAGGCATGAAAATTTTTGCGCTCTTTTATTCGTGAAAGTCATGCTAACTGCTTACAAATTTTCATCCTCAAAACTCAGGTTGGATTTGTGAACTCACTTGCATTCGCAACATCTGGGCGCTTCCTTTTAGCCGGCGTGGGACAGGTTTGTTGGCTCTACCCACCCATGCAGGCTTCTTGATGTAGTAATAATATGTGACCATGCCATGCATATGCAAGTATCACCCTCATTTTTTCTACCTATCTAGGGAAACCTAGCTAGTAAATCACCACCTCAGGCGTGAACAACATGTTTGTCAACCTTGTATCCGATCTCATTTTCCTACCAGCCAACTTCATATGTAATTGGCGTGCTTGCAATGGGTTTGTTGCTGCCTTTCAGGAACCTCGGTTGGGAAGATGGGGTCGTGTTCCTGCGGCAAGCAATGGGGTTGCATTGTTGCCTCTCCGGCTTTTGAAGTAGTTTGAAGTCACTTTCGCCGTCGAAACCAGAATGGTCATTTGATCTGTTGTAGTTCTTCTAGAGGATTGATCTGTTGTAGTTCTGCTTTTTCTCTCATGTTTTTTCTCCCAATTTTGTTAGATGTGGTTAGGATGGAAGAGACGTGGATTCATATGCCTCCTATTGCTATTTTGGGGCCCGTTGTAGAGTTCTCATTATTTATGGACGGCTACACAGCCCTGCTGATATCATCAACACCGGCCCCCGGTATTCAACGAATCACTCACCGCCGTTTTATTATTTGAAAATCACTTTATTCTTTGATTTAGATGGTACTGTCTTTTCTTAATAAACGATATGCTAAATTTAATATATTTTTTCTTGTAATTTTAATCAAATAGTGTTAAATGTGCTTCTGTATGTTTTAATTTTCTTTACCAATTAATTCTGTTCTCATAGGTCATTTGGTACAAATTACCTAAACTAAATTTCTCTTGTTTGTTTTAAATGAGTTAGATTATTCCTATTTTATTCTCAGTAAGATTATTTTTTTACCTTAGCCCTCTTGGTATTATCACTTATTTATTTAAGCATGCATATTTTAGGCTTTGTTTGGTATAATTTTTATTTAAATTAAAAATTACTTCTCATGTAATAATGACGTAGAGGATTTTTAAAGTAGTTTTTTCATTATAACATTAAAAAAATATAATTCTCATATTAAAATCATTTATTTTAATGTTAAAAGATAATACAATGTAATAATGACTTGTTAATGTTATTTTATTATCCAATCAAAAATCAAAAATCACTTGACATGGAGAATTTTTACCTCATTTTATGCAAGAAGTTGAAGAAGTTGCTTTTTTCTACTTTTAGAGTTGAGAAAGCTCTTATCATATGTAGCCTTAGGTCTTGGTAATAAGGTTTAAGAGTTTTTACTATATGAAATTGATAATGTATAGTATTTTTATCAAATACGAATGGTAATTATAATCGTTTCTTTTATTGTAATATTTGAATGTGAAATGATAAAAATAATTTTATTTTTAACAATTTTTATTGATTTTATAGGTTTGTTTCCTAACAGCAAAATAACTATGATTTTTGTGCCATCCTACCTTAGCTCACTCCATCGTCAAATGTTGCCTTAGTCTTTGTGTGGTAATAGGGTTTATAGAAGATTTATTATGTATGTGTTTTAACAAATAGTATCGTGAAAGTAAAGATTTTCTTGTAATGGTTAGAGAGGAAAATACAAAGAAATTTTTTTATTTCAAGAATTATGTTAACCTACAAAAAAGTGAATTCTAAGTTTACTTAATTTATTAACTTTGTCAAATAAAATCTTAAACAAATCAACAAAACATGCTTGTGTTTGACCGTAGCTTGCATTATAGCACAGATATTTAGCAGGTCAAGAACTTGTGATGCCATTGCAGGAACAGGGCTCTGATTTCTGTGGATGGTGTCGGAGCAAGACCATGTGGTGCTGATTTTTTTAAAAATTTATTTACAGGTAGTGTTAAAGTTGAAAGGTATATTGTGAATTTACAAAAAAGTCTAAATTTAAATAGATATTTGAATTTAAAATCTTAAAGTATAAAAAAAAATCTCTAGGTGTTATCTTAGAATGTCATTTTCATAATATTAATAGTTGAAAGAGAAATGTTTTTCTTCTTGTAAAAGCTTTTCTTTTTTCAAATGTATAAATCTCTGATCTCACTTACGAATTTGTTTTAATAAAAAATACGGATGTTGGCATTTATAAAATTTTTTATGGACATCGATATTTGAACAGATGAGATTAAATTTTAGTTAAAATATTTTTTATGTATTTCACAATTCTTTATTTGTGAACTAGATTAAAAATAATAAACTTATATGTCACATCACAAATGAAAATTAGTCATCCTGAATTTATAATTAAAACAAGCAAACAAAAACGATAGAAACGGATGTAATACAACTGAGACGTGTATAATAATAATAATCAAAGTCGTGATTGATGTTCAAAACAAAAGGGTTTAACTTATAAAAAGTTAGATTTTATAAGTATCTAAATTTAAGTTATTTTTTTAAATGAGTATTATTTATTTTCTTTTACTTTTAATTTTTAAAATTATTCTTATTTTTACGATAAAAATTGTATTTTTTAATTTACTTATTTTATTATTAAAAGTATTTTTTTAAAAAAAAAAAATTATTCATTTAAAAATTATTTTTTCACATCCTAAGATATTACTTTGGTAAATTTTAGGATACATTTATTAGGAAAAAACAACTTTTATGGCAGGTGAATTCAAATAACATGAGTTTTCGATTTTTGTGTCAGTGATGAGACAACATATGTTTTGTTTCGAGATAACGATGTCTATAAAAGTAATTTTTAATTACATCAAAATAGTAATCAAATGTAGTTTTAAGTTTCGTTTATTTTTTTTATTTTTTTTATTTTTTTTAAAATTAATTCTAATGTTATTATTATTATATAAATTTTAATATATAATAATTTTAATTTTATCTGTGAAATTAATTTTATCTGTGAAATTAATTTTATCTTTAATTTTGTTTTATTTTTAAAATTGAAAAAAATTATTCAATATTATTACGATAAAAAAAAAGAAAGGAGAATCAGACACTCGAAGATATTTTGATTAAAAAATAAATATGCAAATGAAAGGTACGCGAGAAAGAACTCCGACGGATCTCCGCCCACGGTTTGGGTTCACAACCACCTGGTACGAACAAAACGGCGTGACAACGACGGCCCGTTGGGTCACGTCACCGATTGGACGTCGGGGAACCACCGGGGCTCGGCCGTGAGCGGTACGCGCGGTGGCCACGCTCCACCCCGCCCCTGGCGCCGCGTGTGGCAACGGCGCCCGTGGGTGGAGCGGGCCCTAGTCTTCTCTTCTCCTTTGAGATCTGGTCCCGTCGGCGTGACGTTTTGTTTTTTGTTTTTTGTTGCTTTTTCCGGTGGTGCCGATCGCAGCCGCCGTACGTGGAGCTGGCGGGCGACGTCTCCGACGTGCCAACTGTACCGTAATTTTTTTTTTTTTTACTATATATCATAATATTTTATAATATATTTATTAAATAATTTTTATATTTATTATTATTTATAAAATTAAATCAATATTATTATTTATTTATCATAAATAATAAAATTTAACTTATCTTACCAAAATATTTTTTTAATTTTTTAAAATAAATAGGAAATGACTTGTTTAGTTGGAAAGATTTATGGATGCACACTTTTCGATGTTATTTTTTAAAAAAAAAGCTCGATAGAGGATGTACCGTTTGGATGTTTCGACGTGAAAAAAAATATCAATTAAATATTCTATTTAATAAAAAATAAATGAAAATATTATTTTAAAAATAAATAAATTAATATTTAATAATTTAAATAATATTTTACTAAAAAATATAATTTTATATTTGATAAATTACTGTAAGAATTTAATGATATATAATAATTAAAGTATAAAAAAATTTATCGAACGAGACCACTCGTTCGGATACATCGTCGATCTGCTGAACGCCTGCCTGGCCGCCGTCGACTCGTACGTCGACGTCGGAAGCGGATGCAAGCAACCGCAAAGCTTCTGCCGACGCATGCATCCCGCTCCTGTGGTGGCGTGTTCACGTCCGCCGCCGCCGCCGGCTGCAGCAGCCACTCACCGGCTGCAGCGCCACTCACCGGCTGCAGCAGCCACTCACCGGCTGCAGCAGCCACTCACCGGCCCTGCCCTCCGTCGTGTGGTTCTGCAATGCAGCCAGGCCCAGTCCTTCGCCCCCATGCTTTCGTGTCTTCTCCCCGTCCGTACGATAAGATTTTTTTATATATACTATTGTATTCCGATGGTGTGAATATATATATATACATAGAGAAAGAAGGTACCTGCTTATTTGTAGGTATCTGGAGAATGACTGGTGAAATTTAAAATTTTAAATTTTTTTTTTTTTTTATATATGAAATTTAAAAATGTATATTTTTTCTTTTCACTTAAAAAGATGTATATACTTTTTCTCTTTTAACTTTAAAACTCTATCCACGTGCATATATTTTGAATCATTGCGTTAATTAACTTATGAATTTTAATTAATCATTTATTGATTACAAATATGGTGATTAAATTTTTTTAAGTACTTAATTAACATATGTATTAATTTATTATTTTAACATGTTGGAGTAAGTGATTAATAAATTATTTAAATCAATGACTTAAATTTTTGATGAAGTGATAAAATATTTGTGTGGTTTTGTATTTTATATTTTTAATTA